>OY757190.1:88627092-88829592 GCA_963583895.1 Melanophora roralis
TTGGGGGTTTTTTTTCTCAAAAGAAAGTTTAAAAAGAATATTAAAATATTTGTATATTAGTTTGTTGACTTCGAAATATGGCACTTGGTTTGAAAGTCTGTCTTGGGTCTTATTGAAAGTTAAGGAAAGAATTTCCTGCTTAGTACTTTTTATTAAGGTTCCTAAACAAGCCTTTTTAAATTCTAGTCAGGCCTTGGCCAGTCACAATGTATTTAAACCCTTGTAGTCATTTGGATTCTTTTCAAAGAAGTCTTTGAACTCCTTTGGCCATTTTCACCGCAAAATTTGTTTTCATAGTCTGGTTTGTCACGTACTTGCCGGCATGTTTTTAATGAAGAAATTTCCTAAAGTGTTAGTTTGCTGATCTGGCAACTCTTTTATCTATTACGTTACGTTAAGGTATCCACTTTAATACCAATAAGACTTACTCGTGAAAGGCAGACGTCTCGTTTGTCACGTACTTGCCGGCATGTTTTTAATGAAGCAATTTCCTGAAGTATCAAATTGCTGGTCTGGCAGCTCTTTTAGCTATTATATTACGTTAAGGTGTCTGCATTAATATCAATAATTTTTGCCCGTGAAAGTCAGACATTCTGAAACTAAAAGGCTTTGTTTTCTTATTAACTATATTTGACAGAACTGACACAGATGGCAACATCAGTCATAAATTAAAGATAAACTAATGGTGGGGATGTTTTCAGATAGTTGAAGAAGAAGAAATATACTCATCTAGAAAGCTACCTGACTGAGAGTTTTTAAGGCAATTAATATAGAAATCTAAGACTTCTTTTACTTCGAACCACTAAGATTCTATTCCTCTTTAATAGACAGTTTGAGTGGAACTCAGTTCCATCTCCAGTCGTCAGGGAAAAGAAAATTTTTAAACTGGTCGAGATGTAGGACTGTGATGGCATTATTGCTTATTTGCTTCGAAACGGTAAAACTGGATCTGAAATTCGGAAGGAAGCCTAATAGTTCGTAAGAAATGGGTTAAAACCCGATGTTCGAAGAAAGCTTAACATATAGCGAATCATATTGTATCACCTACGAGCTCCTTGGAGTTAAATTTATACTCTTTCTTACAAAATTTCAGGATACACATTGCTTTAGTCTACGAGTTTTATATTTTCGGAAATAAAATTGTTTTGCAACGTTATGTAAGCTGCTTTATATACGCATCCTCGAAAGAGAGGCGTAACTCATAGGAAAGACATGGAAGACTTAAACTCAATCAACCTCTTTAATTACAGTTATTGTAAAATGAAGGCAAACAAATTTAAGAACGTTTTGGCTTCCAAACATGCTGTACATTTGGTAAAGTTGTAGAAATGGTGGGAAGGTAAGTGGTGAGGTAACGCTCATTTTCACATGGGCCACAGTATAAATAGGGGCTTTTTTGGAACAAAACTGGGACTTGGTTGGGAGTGCAAGAAGGGACAACAACGTTCGTCTCCAAGGTAAAGGTTCTATAAGAACATAATTATGCATACGGGTCGGTGGTATGATGGACATGATTAAACGGAAAGTGCAAGGTCTAAAGTACATGCTGCCACAACATAAGATGGGCAATTGCGACCACTTTGAAAAAGGGGCTTAAGTTGGGTTGAAATGCCTGCAAGTAATAAGGGAACGGTTAAATGGAGGTTATAAGTTTAGTTATCAACTTATTTGGAGACACTGCAGCGCTTAATGGGGACAGTGTGGTTGTTTGTTTGTATATCTAGAGGGAAAGGTAGGGCTAACTATGCTGCACCGATACCAGATCAAGAGATCTAGATAGAAGAAACCTTGGACCAGGTGGAAAGGATTTACACAATGGTGGAAAGCTCTAAAAAGGGGCTGTTATAGGAGGCTTCCCACTAGTACCTAAAGATTTGAATCACTTGGCACAATTGCTACTATCCTCAGATGTTAAACTCCTCACAGAATTTATTAAGCACTGGGTAATAGAAATGGTGGCAAGAAGTTTCGTCAGATTACGGGAGTCAGGACTAGGAACATTTCTTATACCAGCCGGGCCAAGATATAATGGCTATGATAGCTTTGAATCTAGGACGAAATATTTTATCGCACAGGTTAAGTTTGAGAGCGCTCCCACAATTAATATCCATAAAAGTGATTGATTGTAGGATGGGATTCGATAGTCTGTGTTTGGGTATGAAACTTTTACTGACGCACCGGAGCCGGACTCTACATAATGAGAGAGGATATACGATTAACTCACATACTGTCTTATAAGTGTAGTATGTTCCAGTTGGTGGCTCTTAGGGTCTTAAGCGGACATTGCGTCTAGGCTGGTGGAAAACTATTAGAGTTTCATCGATGGGATTTTTAATGCCTTTAACGTCAGACTTTGTTGGGCTCTGAAACACTGTGGCATCTTTGGCAATGGTATTGTCGGCGAGCTCGCTTGCAGTAATTGGGCCCTTGACATGATAATAAGAAAGAAGCTGTAAGACCACCGATGAGTCACTATTATGGGAAGACAAAGACTTGGCTGTTTACGGTACGAGTCTCTGGCGTGGGATCAGGGGTGGCTATAGGGAGATTGGGAATATATAGCTGGGTTTGAGAGTTTAAAAGGCTTAAGGGTGCTTATGGACCTGGGGAGAACTGGCTTAGGGACCATAATCAGGGAAATTACTGTGAACTGCTTTATAACTAGGATATGCAATTAGGATCCCGACACTCCGGGTTATTGTGGAATGTGAGAGAATAAGAAAATAGTTGGGGATAACAAACCATGTTCCAACCAGTTAATGTCCCTTCCTTTTAAAGAGCGACAATATTTCCTATATATAAACGGTGCGGAGGGAGGATGGCACCATTGGAATTATCGATTGGGCGGATTTGTCAGTCACGATGTCACAGTGGTCGAGCGAGCACCACGTGTTCGCTGTGGAGACGTTTTTTAAGAGCAAAGATTCTTACGTAAATGCTCCTCGACAATTTTGTTTAAAGTTAAGTGATCGGCAAATACGTGATGGGTCGACTGTATATTTATTTCGTTTGTAGGTGCAAAGATTTCGCGCAACTGCTTTGCCTATGAATGTCCCACGGCCAGGGCTCAGTCGACCTTTAAAAACTCCCGAAAACATTGAACTATTTAAAAGCGGTTAACGTGAAAATCCGCGATTTTTAATACGCAAATCTAGCCTCACTGGGGCTTCCAAGAGCGATTATTCATGAAATTTGAAAAAAGGATCTGAAGTTCCATCCTTTCAAAACTCATTTTTGTTGAGCGGCGACACTTATTTTTACAAGTAAACAATCAAAACTGTTTGGTGTGCCTTATCCCCGCACGAAATATTTCTACCATCTTCTTTTTCGGAAATTCTCGAGGCCAGGCGACGGCTGTCAACGGGGAAAATTATCGACGCATGACTACAGAATTTTTTTTTGCCAAACCTGCGAACTTATCCATCGCACACACAGCTAGAGCTTCGAAATATTTTCTTTGGAAAATTTCCCCCAAAAACTGATCAGTCTCTTTCGGGACATTCAATGGCCAGGGTGGTACCCCAAATCTAACTTGCATGCATGTTTTTATTTGGCTACCTCAAAAAAGGGTCTATGATGATAATGCCCAATCTCTTGTGGTTTTAAGAAAAATTTTCGTCGAGGAATCAGCTGAATTGAACCAAGTTTACTGCAGCATGTGGCGTAGAACACAAGGCTCCGTTTTGCACAGTGTGCTCAACTTGACGGAAGACATCTGGATGACATGCTCTTTAAAAAATAAAATCCACATTTTTATTTTATCGTTCAAACCTCCTAATATTTGTTCATTTTTTGAATACTTTAAATTAATTTGTCGTGAGTTTTAATGCAGTTCTGGTCTGAGTGTCCTTTGTCTTATTTTAGTTCAACAATAAAAAGTTTGTTCTAAATTAAGGGTTACCATTGATTTACGTCTCTACTTCTCTTATTTAAGCACAGTAAAGGCACAAACTATAGTCATCGAAAATGGTATAAAGGCAGTGTTAAATTTTTGTATTTACAATTCAATATGAAATAGAAAATTTCATTTTTTTGCATTAACACTTATTAGATATTTTACAAAATTAATTTCTTTTTTTTAAGCCAGGTCTTTAGTGGCAAATGTAGATCAATTAAAAAAAATATTTTTGTTGTTTTAATAAAAAAGAATTTGGCTTAAAATTTCATCTAATAGCAAACATTTGACGGACGCTTTTCGTTTTGACACGGATACAAATCTAGCGCACACTACCTAGAAATGATATACTTTAGCTCTTTTACCTTGATTTTTTAGGGGGAAAAAAACAGAGAAAATAAAAATGGAAGAGAGAAAAAAGAGATGATAAATTAAAAATTTTCAAGTAGTTAACAGAAGATAAAAGCTGAGAAAAATTATAAAAAAAGGTGACTAAAACTAATTAAAGGTCAAAGTGTACTACAATTAAAAATTAATAAATCTTATTGCAAAAGTTTATAGAAGTTTAAAAGAAAAAATTTTTAAAGGGATTCAAATGATAATCAAACGTGCTCTGAAATATTGCCAAGCCAGTGCTTAGATAAATTTGAAAAAATAATTATAATTAAAAAAAAAGCTCAATTAGATTACTTAAAATAATTTAAAAAGCGTAATGTAAACATAATTTATAGAAAAAAAAGCTCTAAGAGCTTAAAAGCTCATGTTACTTGAATTTATTTAAAATATTTTTTTAAAAAATTATCTTTTATTAAAAAAAAGTATTTTAAATGTTTGAACAAACTTAAGCTGCTGTTTTTAATAAAAATATTCATTGGTAAAATTTTTGGAGTTTGTAAGTATTGTTGGTTGAAAAATCAAATAAACATAGAAAAACTTTGCTTCAAATAGGTAAAGTTAAAAGTATACATAAAGATAAATAAAAAAGTTATAAAAAACTTGCTAAAATACTAAAAAAAAGTTAAAGGCAAGAAGTTTGGAATGCTAACCTAATGGCAAATATTTATAAAACTATTTTTTTTTGTATACAAAAGCTTTAAAAAGCTTTTTTTTACTTAACGTACTATAGTTTTTAAAAATATTTTTTTTTAGTTTTTGAAATTATTTTTAGTAATGTTAATATATACTTTAATTTTTACTCTGTTAACTTTATAATTAAAACCCAAAAAAGCTCCTTAATATTATATAAGCTTTTAAAAAGCTAATTTTTTTAGCGATAATTTAAAAAAGCACCTTTGTAAAACAGAGTATATATGTAATTAAGTCAAAAAGTGTTTTTATAAATTTTAAAATCCTAATGCCCTTTTTATTTATGCTTATAGAAGGTTTATTAAAGGCTTATTTGAGATATATACGGCATAATTGTCAAATAAGTCATAAATAAACCAAATGTATACATAATGAATATGCGCATTATGCTCTAAACACAACTGTGACGAACGACGAATTTTTCGCAGCAAATATTCGATTTAGAAAATGAAAATCCGCACAAACAGTGCGTCGACTAAAATTCATTTTGCGTAACGAACTCTGCGATAGGTTTATTTCTATTTATTACGCTGACAAACGACGAATACTTTGGCATAGAGTGAACTTTTTTTAATTTTGTTTGCTATTAAATAATGTTACTTTTTACTTTAAGAATTATTTTCACGTTTTGATTGTTGCATAAAATAAACCTAATGCACATTTAATGTTACATATACATACATATATTGGTAAATAGTTTTTTTATTTAATATTTTTTTATTTAATTAGTGCTTCTTTTTTAATAAATATGGTCACTCTATCAGCTGCTAAGTACATGTAAATGACATTCACAGCGGTTTTGTTGGTTTTAAATGTGCTTCGGTTGACGAATGTAGGCAACGAACTTCAACAGATGAATTCGTCGTGTTGTGCGAAATTCTTCGTTCGTCCCAGTTGTGTTTGGAGCGTTAAGCTTTAACAATAACGGTAAATTTTAAATAGTATCTCTGATATTAATAAAAGTTAAAGTACGTTTTTTAAGGGTTATTTGACAATTATTTCACAGACATCTGTCAAATGAGCTTTTAATAAAATTACTTTAGTTATTATAAATATGGGAATAATAATTTGAAATATTGGAGCTTTAAGCGAGATTAAGTTAAAAGTTTTAGGCCAGAAAAAAAATATAATATAATAAAGCATTAAATGTAGAAAATTAAAAAAATTCCTAGTAAATTAAATTTTTAGAATAAAATCAAGTTTAAACCTTAAATAATTTATAATAAACTAAACTAAGCGTTTAAGCAGGGTTTTCAATGCAAGTTTTTACAATGAAATTACCAGAACAGCAGTGTTAAGCTTTAAAAAAGCTGCAATGTCACTTAAAGCTAAAAAACTATGTATATGAGTTTAATTACAATTTTTAAAGAAACGTGATGTCTAAATATTTAAATATAAAGGAATTTTTTGGACCAAAATTGTGTGTGTGTATGCAATTATTACAAAAGCTTTTTACTCCGTTGGGTGGTCTTTTTACAGCTGTGTGTTATGGTATCAATATTTTAAAAATTAACAAAAACTTTTTTTATTGTATAAAAAAATTGAAAAAAATGTTGCTAAGACTAAATAAAAACCATTAATTCGAAAAAAAGCTTTTTTTTTATAGAAAAAGTATTAATAATTTTAAAGCATTTAATTAAAAAAAATCTACTTTACAATATTTAAAAAATGTTAAACGTCCGTCGGTATTCTAAAAAAATTGGAGCTGTAGCTCTGTTTATTCTAATCCTACCTTTTCCGTATCCAATCCTTTGGTCATGGCCCACGTGGATACCACATAATCCATAACACGTTCACTTAAGGCCTTTGGTACTTCATGTAGTTTCATAAATTCCCGCACATTATTGAGCATATCATGATATTTAGCCGTAGCTGAGGTCATCTGTTGTATGATGGTGGTGACATGACCAAATATGGTGGCGTATAGAAGAGCTGTTTGTTTAAGGATAAAAAACTTTAATGTCATGTTAGAAAAAAACCCATTAGGGTACATTTAGATATATCCGTAGGTATATGAAGCATAGGATGTATATAAAATTTTACCACAAATCATAGCTTTTTTTTTTAGCAGTTTTTACTGTTAAACTTATAGTAACAATATACTTTAAATAATTTGCTTAAAACTAAAATTCCAAAAATACTTTTTTTAAAACGCGAGCTAGAACAGTAATAACAAATCTCTTAAGGAATTTTAGAAATTGTTGGAGTATTTTTAATGTAAAATATTTTTTAAAAATTAAAAAAACTTCAATTAAAGATATTAAAATTCATTTCATTATTTAAAGCTGTGACGAAAAGCTCTAAAATGAAGTTTTTCGAAAGCTTTCTCCTTAAAGCTCTTTATACCCACACAACATAAGTACGTGGTAGGGGTATAATGGGCTTGTGCAGGTGTTTGTAACGTCCAAAAAAAAATTGCCTGAGGCGCACCTTAAAATATACGGGTCGACTGAGAATCCCTTTCTGTGGCGATTTAGGTATGTACGTCCGTCCGTCCGGCGGGGTGCCCATGTTTTCTTGTGATCAAAGAACAGGTCGCAATTTCGGACATATTTTGATGAAATTTGGCACAGATACGCTTTTGGCATTGGCACGAAGCCTATTGTTTGTGGTTTTTGAAAAAGCCCCCATACCAATGACCTCTCGGAATAAACATTTTGGAATATAACTGATTCGAATATTGCTCCTTTTTGACAAAATTTTGCGTATATGTCTTACCTAAAGCCATCAACTGGTATACTGAAGGAAAATATGATCGGTCCTTTTATGGATATATTCCTCATTAAAATGCCTTCCCGAAATAAACATTTTTGGGCTATAACTGACTCGAATATAACTATATTTTAACAAAAATTTGTATATGTTTCTAGGTGTATGTCCTTAGCTAGTATATTGAACTATTATACTGAAGACACAAATTGTCGGTTTTTTATACAGCCTCCATACAAATGTGGTGTAGTGTATAATATGGTCGGACTTGAACGACTATACCATTCTTACTTGCTTAAAATTAAATAAGTATAACAAAAATGTAAAAATGAAAAATGCCAAATAATGCGAAAACTTATTTAAAAACTATCTTAATAGACAGTAAAACGAACGATTTAAAAATTTATAAAACATTTCGAATATGGGTAAGCTAGCGAAAATAATTCGCAATGCTTTAGTCTTCCTTCATTATAAGGTGGGAAAGTCCAAAGTTTTAAAAAAATTAAAAGAAAAAAATCATCTCAAATGCTTAGAACAGTTTTTTAAAATAATTTTTTTAAAATTACTGAACTAAGTTTTTTACAACCAAAAACATTGAAAGCGTTTTTGGCTTTAATTGATCGTAACTGTTAATTATATTCATAACTAGACAACATTAAAAGCTTTATAAAATTTTAATACTTTGGCAACTCTGTTTAACCAAGGCTTTTAGAATAAGCTTAAAAAAGCTTGGATAAATTTTACTGTTAGTTAAATTTTCATTTAACGAATAAAAAAGCTTATTCCAATAATAAGTTTTGCCTTGGATTTATTTTAATTATTTAAAAGCATTTAGAGCTTTTTTATGCTTTTTTAAAGAAATATAAAAGTTAATTCACGCTTAGCTATTAGTTTTCCAACTATAAGCTGCATATAATTGGAGCTGCAATTAGAGCTTTTTGATGCATACTTAGAATGATGATGAGTTCATAGAATAAATAGAGAATGAGCTTAAGGCTAAAGCTTTAAAGTTAACAAACATACGTATATAAAACAGCATTTAAAGCTTATTAAAAGTAAACAAGGAAAAGCTGATAAAGCGATAATTCATTAAACTTAGTTGAAAATCTAAAACAAAAATGAACAAAAGCTTGAAAAATTAAAAAAAATTTAAAAATACTACAACAATTTATATTTTAGATGTTATTAGTTCTAGCGGGCGTATAACGTAAAGCAATATGCGCCTGTTGATAAAACTGTTATACTAAGGCCTTAAGGCTAAAAAGTTTTATGAATATTGATCAAGGTACCTAACTTCTTTAATATTAAAAATTTTATATATTTTATATAAGTTTAATATTAAAATACTTTTTGTAAACGAATAAACTGTTATACTTAGATTAAGGCTAATTAAAAGATAGAGGTTTTACATTTAAAGTGTTATATTAACCCTCATTTTCAAATATTTTCTTAATAATGGAAAACTTTAAATTCTTTTAATTAAAAGCTTGTTTAAAATTTTAGACCTAACATTTTCAAACTGTTATAAAGTGTTTTATAAACTGTTATACTTAAGTAAAAGTATATGTTTAATTAAAGTGTAACGTTGACTTAATATTTTATCTTTTAAAATTAATCTTTAAATAAATAACTATTTGATAAGATTTAAATTCCCAAGCGCATATCACATTTATGCTATTTCTTTTGATCACTTCTAAAGCATTACAAATTTTATTTGAAATAGCACTTTAGCATGTGGTAACACAAAAATATGATAAAATGACGTGGCAACGGAACGTGTTTAAAACACAGCACCTGCAATTATCATCATGCAGATGGTGAACACCTTCTCGTTGTCCGTCTCGGCAGCAACGTTTCCAAACCCCACCTAGAAGAGAATCAAGAAATATATATTAATTTGCCTGGACAAAACAATAGAGGCTTGAAATTAATTTATTTGAATTTGTTTAATAAGTTTCTATATTTACCGATGTCATACAAGTCATGGTGAAATACAAAGCCGTCACATACATACTCTTACGCGAAGGACCATTTATCAGTTCTGTTGAATCATTATTATAAATATAGGAATAAGGCGATTGTGTTACGTTTGCCAACTTCCAAAGCCAGCTATATTGAATCTAAAAAAGAATACGAAAAGATTTACAAAGAAATAATTTTGGTTTTTCATTGTATTTACTCCATTATCTGCATCTGTTCTTCCTATGGAATACCATATACACGCCAACCAATGCGCCACTAACATATAGAAACATAACAGCAGTATCAACATGGCAGCACCATATTCCAAATACCGATCTAGTTTGCGTACTACACGACCCAAGCGCAGCAGCCTCACTACTTTTAAAGCACTAAACAGAGAACCGATGCCATCCTCGTCACGATCGAAGGCATTGAAAACATCGTATGGCAGGCAACTGAGCAAATCTATGATAAACCAGGATTTTAAATAGTTCATACGTATCACTTTGGGATCACTAACAACTTCGCCGCCAGGCCCAACAAATGTTGTGTGAAAATTTAGAACTATTTGGAGAAAAAAGAGAGAAGTAATGATTAGGCGATTAAGTGTGTAATAATTTCTGGAAAATTTAATTTATTTTAAAAATTGTTTTAATATATTTGGATTAAGAGCAAAGTTTAAAAACAAATTTGTTAAACTCCTTGGCGACAGCACTTAGGGTTTCTTGTTGGCCTTCCTAGTAGTATGTATGTAATTACTTTTATTCATCAAATTGGTAAATTTAGATCTAAATCCGCTATCGGCAAAGCGTGGGCCGCGCCTTTATGTTTTTTTTTTCTAAAATTACGTGCGTGTGGAGAATTAAAAAAAAAATTTATGAGTCTTTCTTCAAAAAGGCTTGCAGCACCATTGTTTAATCACAAGCTATGCTAATTTACTTCAAGGAACACATTTGAGCGTATTTATTTTAAAACTTTCCAAAATAGAAAGATACTTTAGACAAGGTTGCCGTAAAAACGCGTTATGCTGACCTACCAAATCTACTGAACAAATGAGCTTATCGAGCTATTGAGCTTATTGAGCTACTTAGATATTGAACTTATTGAACAGCTGAACCAAAAGAGCAACCTATTTCAGTTAGATGAACTGAACTACAGGGCGTCTGGTGGAAAATTTATATTTTCAAACTTAAATAAAAACGAAAAAACTGACACAATGTTATACTAAAAGCATTGAACGATAGAATGGAAATGCGCATTTTATTTTTTAAGGAGTTTGTCATCCAGATGTTTTCCGTCATGTTGAATACGCTGTTCAAAACGGAGCCCTGTAAATTGTGCCACACGTGGCAGTAAACTTGGTCCAACTGTCTGATTTCTGATTTCTCGACGAATATTTTTCAGTAAAGCTACAAGAGACGAGGGATTGACATTGAGCTAGCCGCATACAAATATTCATGGGAGTTAGATCAGGCGACCTCGGTAGCCATGAGTTATCCCCAAAGCGAACGATCAGTTTTGGGTGGAAATTTTCCCGAAGCAAATTTATCAAAACTCTGGCTGTGTGTGCAGTTGCCTCATCCTGTTGGAACTACGTGTGTAAGGAGTACGATTGATGAGCTCGTTGGCTTGCCAAAAATATTTTCGTAACCATGCGTTAAAATTTTAACCGTTGAAATTCGTCGCCTGGCGTCAAAAATTTTCGAAAAAAATGGTCTAATTATCTCATGCGTGGATAAGGCCCACCAAACAGTTACTCTGGGGCAATGCAATGGCTTTTGATGTTTCAATCGAGGGTTACGGGTTCTTGGAGACCAGTAACAGCAGTTTTGATTGTTGCCGTTTAAGTGAAAATGAGCTTCGTTACTCCAAAAAATGGAATTTACAGATCGAAACGCTCCAACATTGTTTTATAAAAATTTTTGCGTAAATTAAAGTCACTTTCTTTCAATTCTCGAACGATTTGAAATTTAAAAGGATGGAACTTTAAGATTTGTTTTTAAAATTTCATGAATAATCACCAGTGAGGCTGCACTTTTCCGCCCTGAAAGTCATGAATTTTATTGTGAACTGCTTTAAATGTTTTCGGAAGTCCTTGAGGATCGACTGGGCCCCGGCCAAAGCAATTACGTGGAATCTCTGCACCCACCAACCAATGGCATTTATACTCGGTGCATCACATATTCACCGAACACCGAACTTTGAACAAACTTGTCGATGAGCAATTTCATAAGAATCATTACTTTAAAAAAATGTCTCCACAGCGAATTCTGACAGATCCGCCAAATCTATAATTCTAAGCGCGCCACCCTCCCTCCGTACCGCTTATTACTTTTTGAAATAATCGTATTTAGAAAGATAAGTTGGTCACCAGACAATCTGTATATGAAAATATGCAGCATTTTTTGCATTCCCCAACGGGAAATGACCAGAAAAGCACTTCTGAACTGATAAAAATTTGGCTCCTTTTCTACAAAAGAGTAAATAGAAATGAGTAGGGCAGCATTAAGGCGACATATGTGTCTCACTGAGAAGAAAACGACCTTCAAGACCTGAATGCCTGCCTATAAAGGGAGGTGTTTTCTTGTTTTTGCGATCAGCTCAGTTATTTCCGTGACAAATTCAAAGGCAATTTAACTTACTTTGGGCGTCCTCTATGTTTCGAACGATTTAAATTTCGAATATATTAAAGCTATCGACATTAAGCTTGCATGGTCAGCTTTAAATGCAAAATTAGTTTTAAGCTTAAAAATATTTCCAAAATTAAAACAACTAAAGTGCTTTTCTTACCCCCAAAGGATTTGTTTTTAAAGTTCCTAACAATTTTTAATTTAATTTAAACCAACAATTTTTTGCTTTCTTTAAAAGTTGTGAGCTTAAATTAAAAAAAAGTTATTTTTTAATCGTAATTTCTGGGCATTTAATTTAGCCAACCCTTTTTCACATATGTGTGTGTACGTACACACACATCTATATTAACCCATTTCTGTATATATACACATAAACATACATCTACATACATGTATATGTATACATATGTATCTATCAACATATAACTTTTTTCATTTATTCACGTTTTATACCTAAAATGGTATTTGCAATGACACACAAAAATTCATATTGTATGTACTGCCAGCAAACTATCAACTCTGTTTTTTATTAAGCCAACTGCGAATATTTGTATAATAAAATATTCATAAAGTGTTATAAAATTAATGCAACGACACAGAGTGTCTATAAAAAATTGTACAATAGAGTTGAATAAAAATATGAATTTATAAATAAATCAAATTGAAAAACTGCAGAGTGCAGTTAAAACGTGTCTAAAAATGCAAAAACTTTAAAGAAATTGCTATATACAATTTTTAAACAAAACTAGTAACACAAAACGTATGCTTTAGGAATTTTAATGTGTCTCCTTAATTGTGTTACCCACTGTTGCACGATGACTGCAGTGTTACAATCAAAAAAAGTTTTAATGTTAGGACTTTATACATTTTGACAACAGGCATGCTAGATCATGTCTACAGAAGACAAAGAACACAACATGGACGTATGACGAAGCTTTCACCGCAAATATTCGTCGGCATACATAAAGAATATCTGTGTAAATAAAAATTCGCGCAATAACGAAGTACGTCCAAATTCGTGGTACGCGGCGCACTCAGCCATAGATTTTTTTCTATTTCATATGCATTTTCATATACACAAATGTGTTATATTCTCTAAGACGAATATATTCAACGAAAAATTCGTCGTACGTCCCAGTTGTGTTCCTAGCCTTATACTTACGTATTTTATTTATAAATAATACAATTTATATAAGTATGCATGTTTAAGTGTGTGTGAGAGTACTTACCAATATCAATAAAGAATATAACATCTACAATTGAATCAACAACAAGTAATGAAACATCTTCTGAGGTTTTATTTTTAAAAGCTACATTATATGGCACCTGCAACAAAGATACAAAATATTAATGCATATTAGAATACACAATGAATAAAAACTGAAAAGATAAAGTAGGCATAAAGTAGCTTTTATAGCAGTTTTCTAAAGTTATAAGAGGATTTTCATGTTGTAAACGGAAATGCCACTTCTCAGTTGTGCTATACGTACAAAGCAAAAGCATAAAAGGAAAACCTATACTTTGTGTTTTTGTTTTGATTTTTTAATTATATAATGTATAAGGATTTAGACAGAATAGTCCCAAGTGAGCCCTTTAAAAAATTTCTTTTGACAGCTTGAAAAAGGAAATAATTGCGCTAACGATTCAAAACTTAAAAACGTGTTGCTGATTTGAATACAGAGTAAAAAATAAATTTTTATACTAAAAGGTTTGGGAAACAGTGCTCTTACAACCCGAGTCATACCGATGTTTTTCATGTGATACAAAATAAATACATTTATTTTAAAACTGCTAAGTGTACACAAATAACATAATTTCTTCCTTAAAAAGGAACAGAGCTGAGAAACCCTAAGTTGGGAACTGAGACCTAAAATCTAAATCAAATTGTTAGAAAGAACGCTTGGTCTATACAGACTTTCTATAATTTAAAAACATTTTATTTCTCTTGATATTAGTTTAGATATCAAATTTAAAGTACGTTTTAAAATTCTCTTTGATTTCTGTAAAACTAGACGGAATAAAAATTTTATATTTATTAATTTTTTAGTTTGAGAATGGCCTCCAACGCTGCTTGAAAAAAGCTTACGCATAATAAAATAGGTAGTACGGCCACTCGAAATCCATTTAATTGAGCCTTCATTGCCATCAGTATTTTAGTGATATGGCAACTTCGTCTACCAGTTCATTAGCCAGCCTACCAAAACTACGCAACCGGGTTCATAATCTCTTGAACTGGCATACTTTCCTACACCAAGGGGGAGTCCAGGTTACCACAACCACAACGTGTGCAATGAAGTGGCCACATTTGTAATTAGAACTAGTTTACTGGTTAAGTAGGAACCATGTTTTTTTACCTTTCATCACATTGGAAATCCGTAAGAGGGGAAGTGTTTCCAAAAAGATAGAAAAACATGCCGTCATTTTGTTGAGCCAAACGTTTGGTGGCCAAATTACCTCAGGAAATGAACCTGTAAGTTCACCATCTTGTTTGTATGATTTGAAACCCCAGAATATTTTTGTTTAATGGCCAAATTAGAGCTCCAATTATACACTATTGATTAAGAGGCAAATTAAATAAGGCTGCAACTCCTTAAGACATCAATACCTGAAGACCTCTTGAGTCCATTGTGCATTCCAAAAAAACATCAAGTAAAGATAAAGGAATTGGTATGACCAAAAGAACAACGACTTATAGAAAAAAAAAAATTCCAGTGCCTCGCTCTCTATCGTTTTGCCCCCGTATTCCCATTATGAACTTAATGATGTTTTTCAGGTAACACCGTAATTATTATCAGTTGTGTTCTCTCCGTGATGATATAATTCGTTTTAGATATCCGAACTAAGGTAAAAGATCAGTATTCAGAAATTTTCTCAATCCTTACTCGTCAAGACTAACTAAATTTCTGGCAGCCATTCCCATCAACCATTGCTCAACGGGTACCTTATTTAGAACGACGTCGAGTATAGCTTAAGGTGTACTTTTCATTGTACCAGTGATGCCAAGTGGATATAAGTAAGAAGCTTGCTATAGCAGCTCTTTTCTACTACCTCCTACTATACAGTGTGACCACAGAATAGCTTTTACAACCGATTTATTAAGTCCCCTTTTGGCCCTTTTCTAACTACTACTACTACTAAATACTCTTTTATGACAGCTCACTATCAAGGATTACCCCAAGATACTAAGCATCAGATGCCAGTTTAAGCCAAACCCAAAGAGGTTGGGCTTCTAAAAGCCCTCTCTTTATACTGCTTATTGAAGAAAACTAGAACCGTCTTATCAGGACTCATGCCCAACCCGTTTCTCGACGCTTATGTAGAAAGTACACACAATGGCGGTGGTGAAAAAAACTTTTCCCTGAGCAGAATGCCCATATCGTTCGAACATGCAACTAGACTTCTACCTTCAGCATCATACTTGACATACATACATACTTGTTGACCGCGGGGAGCCACAATTAGGGTAAACGAACTCCATCTTGTGGTGTCCTTCTTATCACTTCTCTCCTAAAATCCACCTCTACTAGTCTACAATTTATAGCCCTGTTCTTAATAATCGAGGTTATTTAGGTTATCAAGGTTATTTGACTATTAGGCCCTTAGGGGCCCAATCTGTTCTGCCGCTAGTGCGAGAGAATAGTACTCTTTCTATCTATTCCAGGTCACAAAAGAGCTTACAATTAGCCCTGTGTTTTAAGGTGTGACCTACGTTTTCAAAGAAGCTTGTCATCGCTGTATCTGCTCACATTTCAAATACTGCTCGTCATTGTGATTAACCAGAGACGTTTATAAGCGTTCAGTAGCCTTATTTGACGTTATGCCCTCTTACCCACCGTCATCACATCTAGAATCTACAAATCTACAATCATCTTGAAGTCTGTATGGCACGCGAGCTTTTATTAGTTAAAAATGCATACCTCTTAAATAGTTTCTCCGACTCTTTCCAGTTCTTCCTATCTAAGAGTACTGCAATGCGTGTAATTCTAAAATTAAATCCAGGGACCCTACACTCATTTAAAAACGACTGCCAAAGAAGTTGACCCCGGTCTTTGCTAGTCTGCTAACGTATACTGTTTGCACTTCCCTTAGGCTTACCAAGCCTTTAAGTGGTGACATAATAAAACCAAAATTTTAGCCGTTCTTTTAAAATCGCTATCTTTAAAAAATTTGTGGCCTTCTAAAAAACACCCCTAGCATAATTAAATATGCACTTACTTACATATGTGCATACATAAGATTAGGCTACTCTACCTAAAGATCATCATAGAAATAAATTACTTTTCTATGTAATTTACATAAACTTGCAAAGGATTAATTTTTTGTGGTATTACTAGAAATATGTACATATGTATGTGTATCTATGTACATATGTACCCAAAAATTTTTAATATGATACTCCCTAAAAAATATCACTAAGAGATGGCGCTAATATCGTTTTAATCTCTTTTGATTTAGTTCGTGATTTTATTCCGTTCGTTTCACATGTGCTCGCTTAAGAAATTACTTATGTATATTAATTCGTTAAAATTAAAAAAAATATCTAAGTTTTTTTTTAATATAAATTAAAAAGGTGGATATTTGTGTATGTAATATTGATAAATACGGTTATATATGGGATATAATAAAAGTTTAAGTTAAAATTTTACATAAAATATTTAATAAAAGAAAAATTGCAAGTCATTTGCCGTCTGCAATGGCTGCATGTTTGCTTGTTGTTGTTAATTGTTGCTTTTTTGCATAATAAAGTAATTGTTTGTGTTTTTATCTTTTGATGTTTGTTTTGGCAAAGGCGAATTAGATAACCACCTTAATATTTTTTATAAATTCGCCGCCTTAATTGTTTCTTTATAAAAATTCGGTTTGTGTAGAAAATATAATTAATATGCATTTTAAATTAGAATTTTTAAAAGTTGTTTGTTAATATAAAAATACTTAATTTAAAATGAGTTTATTAAATAATAATTTGTAGAAAAAGAAATATGTTTTATATAAAATATTTTTTTAGTGGTTACAAAAATTATAAAATAAAAAAAATTATATAAAAATTTGTAAAACAAATAGTTTTGTATGGATTTTCAACCTAAAGAAATTATTCGGTAAGTTTTTTTAATGTTTTTATATGATGTAAGTACATGGTAGTTTTTAAATAACATTGACCTACCCCAGTAATTTTTTTTTAATATGAGTAATGGGCTCTAGTTTTTGAATACCTTACAAGGTAATGAGGTCTTTACAACAAAAAATTACCTATTGGTAAACTCATTTTTTTTATATTTGTAAGCAAAAATATAAATATGAAATAGTCTTTGTTAACCAATTTTGCATTAAAAACCTTACATTTGTATTTAAATTTTTAGAAAATGCTTGGTTACTAGTTACTTGAATGATTTTTGTAAGCACATCTCCAATATTACTTGCCAAATTACTTGGTAAGCAAAGGTTTTACTGGGATAATTAACAAACAGTCCACTTGATTCATCCTTTTGGAGTTAAAAAAAATTAAATTTATTAAAGGTAGTTTTTTCATTCACACAATATTGTTACGTTTTCCTCTTTTAAACCCATTGGTTTTTTTATCCTTCACATAGTAATAAGAGTCTATGTATATATATCAGTTCGTCATTTCATTTGTAATTTTCTTAATATCCATGTGAAACCCCATATTCTGGATCCTTATAGATAGAGAATTCGATTTAGCAATGTCTGTCTGTTTGTAATTTGAAATCAAGTTTCTGGATTCAATTTAAGTATGGACCAGCTATTGCAGCCAAACCATCAGCAATATGTCTGTTTTGATAAATTAATTAAATAAATTGAAAAATAAATTAAGCTACGGACCTACGCAAAGGAAAAAAAAATACGACTGCCCAGTTTTTTTAGAACAAAGTTCATAAATGAGAAGTCGCAAAGCAAAACGTGCTTTTTTCGACTTTTCAATAAAAGGGTTCTAATTCATTTGCAACTTGCAGCTTGCCTAGATCAAATGATTAGGTGTTTCAAGATGCCGTTATGAAGGGTAAATAAGGTTAGGCACAGCCAATTATGCTTTTTTTATTGCAATAAATAAAACAAAAACAGAATACTAATATTTAAATAATAAATAAGCGAAATAAAACGTAACTTCTTAAACAATTTTACACATCTATTTCGCCTTATGTTTGGGGTTGCAAGGTGGCCAATAAGTTAAAACTTTTAAATAGCACTTTTGGGACATTTTGTAACATTTAACATAAACTTTTTTAAATTAAGTAACTGAACTGCAAAGTTTTATTAAAAGTTAAATTTAATTTTTTTCCATTAAAAATAACTTTTCAATGTGTTTTCACTTGCCCATTTCTGTCTTAATTACAGTAAAGTTTCTTAAAGGGTTTTAGTGTCATCGTCTCCGCCTACTTAATGATAAGATATTTTAAGCAGTTGTGGGTAAGTGGGTTAAGAAAATTATGTTTAGTTGTAGGTATATACATATGTTTAATAATTGTGGTCTTTGTGTGCTTATTATGTTTAAGTTGTATTCGAGTGGCATTTACTAGAGTCTTTAAAGTATTTTGTCTTGATGCAAATGTGTGGCTGAAGAAGACTAAATAAAAGGAAAGATATTTTTTTAACAACATAAAGGAAATAGAGGGAAATTACAATTTTTCATGTGTTTTAAAATAAAGCAAGCCTGCCTTAAACAAATTTTTTTAATTAAATTTGTTTAATCTAAATTCTCTTTAATAAATATTAAACTTACCATAATTGCTGTATAAAATGTTAAACATAATATGACCCAATCCCATATTGCTTTAAATGCACAATAATGCAACAGTATGTGAGGTGGTGTTTTTGGTGCTTCCTGGCGATATTGTGGCATTATGTCCGCACTAAGGGACATCATCTGCAAATGAATTAAAACACAATTTAAATATGTATTTTTACAATTAAGTCCTTCTTTTTAATACACAATCATAAAGATTTTTACTTACATGAGCTAAATTTGATTGTTTTGTTGGATCCTTTAGTGTTGGCAAATGTGCACTGAATTGACGGCTTCTCGTTACCGAACGTGCCAGTTTGGCAAATTTTGATAGACCTAAAACTAGATAGTTGAAAAATCAAATTTGTCAAAACTAGAAAGTGGACAGACAACATATAAACAAGACAACATTTAACAGTTAGAAAGAAAGGAGTTTGTTAATGAATTAAAAAAATTATACACAAAGAGAAGCTAGAAGAGAGAAAGAGAAAAAATGTGTGTTTAAATATATGTTAGAAATGTCATCTGAACACTCCATTTTTAGCTCCACCTTTGACAGAGAAATTGGTAGCTATTTTAAATATTTTATGGCTATATCCTAGTAATAGGCAACCGGAACTTTGACATTTTGCAATAGTATATGTGCGGTTTCAGACTCTCTTAAGGAATACACCCCTATTGTTACTTCGATATTTTTGTAAGTATAACTCAAACAACATGCGACTACACATCCACCTTGTTTTGCCTTTCCCTGAATCAGTCATAAAAGGATTTTTTTGTCACTAAGCTACTTACAGCAAATGAAATTTTGTCGATATAATTTTTTTAACCAATTTAAAGAGTTCTTAAATAACCCGTTCAAGCTTTACAAGCTAAAGAATTACGCTACTATTTCTTTGACCTAAAATATTTTACTGCCCAGTGATATGCTTATTTCACAATCTTTGACCCTCCTTAACCTTTTTAAGTTTTAAGTTAGTATTTAGCATCTATTAAAAATCATTAAAAATTTTTTTGTTATTTTGGTCTCTATGATAATTTGATCACACACTTAGATTACCCTTTGAAAAAGAGCAACATAAGGAAGTTGTTGTCAAAGATCTTAAGATGAGCTGTACTAAACATTACAGGTGTTAAAAGTAGTACACCATAGGCAGCTCTAGACATCATTTTATATATTCTTTCCCAAAAGAACTTTGTGGTATGCTCAGTGGAGGATCACTTGGACACTCCGGTATATTGGTGAGGGTTGAGCAGGGTTGACTCCTTTGGTTTTGAGCAACGATAGCCATGTTTTTTTCCGGGGTCCAAACGCTAATCGGGGTTTTATATATCACAGGAGTAAGGATATCACACAGACTACCGGATGGATATGGCGTTTTCTAGGCTAAAATTCTAGTGGTAATAAGGGCCGCGGAAATAATAAAGGGAAATTCGGGTCAAACAGAATGTGATAATGTACGTCGAGAGTCAGGCTGCATCTAAATCTCTCAGGGGGCATTTCGTCAAGTCTAAACTTGTGTGCGACGGTTAACGTGCTCTCAAGATAACCCTCGAAATGTGCAATGTTAAGAATTGTTGGCTGCTTGGCCATTGTGACGTCATCAATCATAAACTTGTCAATAAGCTGGCGAGAAAGGAATTGGATTAGGATGTTGGCCTGGGATATGAGCCGGTATCTCTTATGAATTGAAAGGGACATGGATCTTGGGTGAAGCGGGCTAAGCGTACGACGACATTACTGATTGCCTCTCCGCTCTAGGTTTCTGTGGCTCAGTCTGGATAGTAAAGGTACTGAACTATTTCTGAAGGATAGCAGCGGAAAATTAGGTTTGTAATTGGGACCCCTATGGAGATTAGCGATGTTCAATATGCCACCAGTAAAAGGGATAGGGATTCTCTGGACTTCTGCAGGTTGTGTGGGGATGAGAAGGAAATAGAGACTATGAAGCAACTTGTCTGCCAATTCCCGAGGTACAGATCCACCAATAAAACTGGCTGGGGGAACGTTTTTTTGATGAACTTGATGAGATACACTGTTGCCAATTTAGCTATTTTCTCGTCAAATCTAGCGATTTTTCTTTACACGTTGCTATAAAATATCTGATTTAGCTATTAGCGGAAAATCTAGCGATTTTTTAAAGTCCAGTTTCAATATTACTTAAACTTTATTACTTGTCAACATTGTTATAGCTTTATCCAAAGGAAGGTTAATTCACAGACAAGGTGTTTTTGTGTCTTGCTTTTTTGATATATGTACTGAGTTTGGCACTAGAAATACTAAAAGCTTTCATAGCAAATAAGCGGTATTACAAGTACATCTTTTAAATAAATGTTGCTAGATAAAACTCGAATAACGGTATTTTTAAACATACACTTACATATGTACGTATTCTTAAAACCAATTATGTATCTAAGTTTGCATGTTTATGCATATCAGTTTTAATTTAAGTGGGGTAAGTGTATTTTACAAGTAAAAATTAATAACTGATGGAACTACGAAGTACCGATATCAATACTGCTTAAAGTGGGTACCAATTTGACCTATGAAGTTTCAGATGTAGAAGATTGGCTTCAAATTTTTAATCAAACAAACCATAATATCTAACATTGTTTTTCCTTTTTAATATGAATTATATTAACAGATAGTTAACAAATTTTACTAATTTTTTCATGCCAAAGACTAGAGTCTTTTAATTTACTTTTTTTTCAAATGTGTAAAACACTGACGCCTGTATTCATAATAATTGTGATATATTTATTTATGGCTTATTTGACAATTATTCCATAGAAATATGTCAAATTGGTCCTCAATAAACCTTCAATAATAATTTTGAATATTGAAGATAAATTATATACATACATACATTATTTTTTTAAAATTTTTTATTTCTTTCATGACCTGAATTTCTTAAAAATGATTATTTTCGAATAAATCAAATTCATAGGGTTTGTTGTTGGTTAAGTTTGTCTATATGCATTTCATTGGTTCTTACACCAAATCATCAGTAGACTTCAACCACCCAAATTCTTAAAAAACTCATGAATATTTTCTGTCTTTATATACTAACCTCATCAAACAAAATGAGAATTACTATAAAAAACCAAAACGTTCAAGTTTTTTTAAGAATCCAACAAACCATTATTCGCTATTCGCTTGTTTTGATTTTCTTTTTCCCCTTACATTTGAATAACCATTGGTTATTACTAAATGTATTGAGGGGCAACCGAAAACAAAACCTTGTTGTTAAACAACACAACTTTTAAATTATTTAGGATTTAATCCCAATTTTCTTGTTAATTTATAGGGTTTGTTGTTGGTTAAGTTTGTCTATATGCATTTCATTGGTTCTTACACCAAATCATCAGTAGACTTCAACCACCCAAATTCTTAAAAAACTCATGAATATTTTCTGTCTTTATATACTAACCTCATCAAACAAAATGAGAATTACTATAAAAAACCAAAACGTTCAAGTTTTTTTAAGAATCCAACAAACCATTATTCGCTATTCGCTTGTTTTGATTTTCTTTTTCCCCTTACATTTGAATAACCATTGGTTATTACTAAATGTATTGAGGGGCAACCGAAAACAAAACCTTGTTGTTAAACAACACAACTTTTAAATTATTTAGGATTTAATCCCAATTTTCTTGTTAATTTATAGGGTTTGTTGTTGGTTAAGTTTGTCTATATGCATTTCATTGGTTCTTACACCAAATCATCAGTAGACTTCAACCACCCAAATTCTTAAAAAACTCATGAATATTTTCTGTCTTTATATACTAACCTCATCAAACAAAATGAGAATTACTATAAAAAACCAAAACGTTCAAGTTTTTTTAAGAATCCAACAAACCATTATTCGCTATTCGCTTGTTTTGATTTTCTTTTTCCCCTTACATTTGAATAACCATTGGTTATTACTAAATGTATTGAGGGGCAACCGAAAACAAAACCTTGATGATTTGGTGTAAGAACCAATGAAATGCATATAGACAAACTTAACCAACAACAAACCCTATAAATTAACAAGAAAATTGGGATTAAATCCTAAATAATTTAAAAGTTGTGTTGTTTAACAACAAGGTTTTGTTTTCGGTTGCCCCTCAATACATTTAGTAATAACCAATGGTTATTCAAATGTAAGGGGAAAAAGAAAATCAAAACAAGCGAATAGCGAATAATGGTTTGTTGGATTCTTAAAAAAACTTGAACGTTTTGGTTTTTTATAGTAATTCTCATTTTGTTTGATGAGGTTAGTATATAAAGACAGAAAATATTCATGAGTTTTTTAAGAATTTGGGTGGTTGAAGTCTACTGATGATTTGGTGTAAGAACCAATGAAATGCATATAGACAAACTTAACCAACAACAAACCCTATAAATTAACAAGAAAATTGGGATTAAATCCTAAATAATTTAAAAGTTGTGTTATAAATCAAATTCTTTCAGATGCCACACTACTTTGGTTTTTTCTTTAAATATAAAAAAGAGATTGAAACTGTTTCCATTGTTTAAACTATTGCAAAATAATAAGATTCACCGTTTTTGCAATAGTGTTACCAGAAAGTTTAAAAAACGACCTTTTGCCTATTTATAGCTAAAATTTTTAAAAATTTTTAATTTTAGCTATTTTTTAGCGTTTTTTTACTGTAATTTAGCTATATTTTTGCGAAAAAAGTTGGCAACAGTGATGAGATATAATGCCGTGGACTAGAAAACACCGTGGGATTTGCCAAAGGGGTTGAGTTGCTGGATAAATAGGTTGCTTTCTTTTCTTAACTTTATCGTCTTTTCTTTTGTCCTTCAATTTACAGTTTTTTTGGCGGTTTTTTGCTCGCCTTTTCCACCTTTCATAAGGGTTTTACAATGCACCTACAGGCCTCTGGTTGGAGGTGGCGATTATCATTCGCCTTTACTGTCCCAGCAGAAGCTTACAGTATGGAACAATAAAACTCTAAACAAAGCAAATAAGAGGAATTTGTGACAAAACTTTTCCACGGGTAAAAAGAGAAAGGCAGATTTTAATCGAAGTGCATAATGGGGGGATTGTTAGTGTTTTAGTTTTAACCATACAGGTCCTTATCATGCTGATTAGTATTGCTATTAGTAATTGAAAGTGCATTAGACCACATTTAAAAAACACAAATATTTTACAAACTCTTTTTTTTTTGACCAACTTATGGCTAAGTATGTACAAATACATAAATATATATTTTAATATTTCTTTAAAAATTTAAACAATTTAATCAAAAACTCAAAAACATTTATATTGTGTTACAGAAAAGGCAAAGAAAATTGATAATTAAAAGAACAATAATATTCAATCTCAACTTACCACCCTTTGTATCCTCGCTGTCGATGGGCTGTTTTAAGGCGGTTATATCTCGAAATGTTAACAAGAATAAGACAACCAAATCCCTTTCGTTGCGTATGGGTGCCACCTGTAGCAGAAGCCATAATGGAGTTTCTATATAAGAAAAAAAAAATAAATACTTAAGTTGTCTGATGTTAGATAAGAAAATTCAACAACATATATGTACATACATATGTTACAATAACTTAATTTTAAATTTTTTTATTTTCTTAACTTTTGTCTAACACGTTTTAATCAAGTTGAACAAACAATTCGATGTGTTAACCTTCTTTAAGGGAATAAAAGGTAAAAAAACAGAAATTTTTAAGCAAAATTCACTTAAAAAATTTGTTTTATAAATGCAAAACATGACCTTACATTACCTTAACAAGGACCTCGATAAATGTTAGCGTGTTTTTAACATAATTTCCACTTAATTGCAACAAATGTTGCAGTTACAACAACAACGTCTTAATAATATTGCATTTGAAGAGGCACATGCCACCAAAAATAATAAAAAATATTTATGTTTTTTCAAGAATTTTTATTGAATTTAATTTATCTGACATTTGCTTTTTTGGGTTTCCTTTTTTTGAAAAATAAGTAAATGCTTTTGTTGTTGTTTTTGTGCTTTTTATTATTTTTGCAAATAACATGTGATTTCCGTTGAGCGGATGTGGAAGTGATATGATGACACAAGCAAATATCCAAATATCATAATAAAATACACGTAAAAAAATTAAATTATTATAAATTAATTCTAAAAAATTTAACCAAAAAAATCAAAAAAATTTATTTGTGAAAAAAAAATTTGCAAAATCCTTAACACAATGTCTTTCTTCATTAGCCATTAATTTGGTATAAAAATTATTTCGCACAAGAAGTCGAATAATGTAGCCACTCTTGTTTATATTTAGTTAAGGTGCTACTAACGATACCCAAATATATGGATGAAATATATGACTCACGCTCTTCAATAATAACAAAAATTTTTTTTTCACAAATTTTGATTTTGGCGTATTTTTGGAAAAATTTTTAATTTCCGAATTTTTTCCTTTTTAAGCCTTTTAGAAAATTAGAAGGAAGAAAAGTAAAATACTGAACATATTTGAAATCAAAGAGAAGGGGAAAATTAAATGTCTGCTAAATTATTCGCAGGTACCGGCCCCTTTAGAAAGCAGTGCTTTCTAGTCACCTTACAAACCTTGACAAAACCAATGATGTCTACCTCATCGCTTTCCTTACCACTTTTGCCAATCGGCTGGCAATAGCTTTGGCGATGTAGGACCATTCCACAAAACCTGCAGAAACCTAGATTATTTCTATTTAATTTACTGATCCCATTTGTACCTCACATTGTGCTTTGCGAGAGTCCTTATTATGCCTTTTTTGTCTCTTCTACTCTTATATAAAAGAGTGTCCATTTTGTCTAGCCTGAGATCTGAAAGTATGGAGATCTGTCTATTGGCCCTGCCGGCGCGCCCCGTGGCTTAATTCGTTGCAGCTTAATACACTGGCAATTTCTTTGACAGTAGCACTAAATAACCCGGTGTACAACAAAACCTAGCATTGCATAAGAGCTGGTTTGCATTTAACCAAGAGTTTAGGTTAGGCGTTATGACCCTCTTAAGCTTTGAGGTTGGTATATGTGTCAATATAAACTTAAATGTTCTCTTTCTGTCTGGCATTTCCAGCAATTGTTTCCACGGCCCTTATCACTGTCAGAATTTTTTGTCTGTAACTCACTACGTCACACCCGAACATATGTCCCTTAAGTATAAAAAACCAGCCCTCCAGCCCTATTTTCTAAAATTATTATTGATCCATCAGTAAAAACTGCACATCCAATTAAGCCCTTTTTTTTGGAAATACTATCTGGAATGCAATGCCCAAGCCGAATCCCACGACCCCTAAGTTATTCATAGTCCTTCCCGACCTCATGTACTTTATTTTGTCTCATAATTTTTTTAATAAAAAATTTGTTAAACAAATTGAAATTTTGACGTTTATTCAGATAATGGTTTTAACATTTTGCCTGAACATTTGGAGTAATCATAGCTGCTCCGAACAACTAAGATTACACCATCTGATAAACCATAATTTGTCAGAATACGATCTATGTTAGGAATGAAATGTTTTTTTTGCAATCTGTGAACAGAAAATATAGGGGAGAGGCCATCGTCACTACTTGTTTAGTAATTATTTGAAGCGTCATCATACATATGAGCAAACCAAACCGCCCTAATCTCTTTTTGCTATTTTTCTATTTATAGCCTGTTTAACGATTTCGAACGAAAACCTATACGAATGAAAGCTAGTCACTCGCTTTCGAATAAATTTGGGTTTACGTATTTCGACAACTATCGTTCGCCTTTACTGACAGGTTCGTTTTCAACAGAGAAAAATATAAATAGTAAAATGCTTACATACTTTGGGGCATTTGCATAAAACAATTTTTAAATTTGCAATAGATTTGTTAAGCGAAATTTTCATTAAAATCAATACTTTAAATCAATTTTAAATTTAAAAATTTGTTTTTTCCCTTTAAAGTGTGGATCAATATATATATATATTTTATTTTGCTATAAGTTTTGTAATAATGTCTGTTTACGTTGCCAACTTTTTTGCCTCCCAACAGTATGCACTCACTTTCACAATAAGAACATTTTTTATACATATAGCCGTGATGCTAACTTTCTTAAATTATAAAGCACTAACAGACAAAGAAAATGCCTTTTTCAATAATATAAGTATATGAGGAATTAATTTATGAATTATTTACCAAATGTCGTTTTATAAGCGTAAAAGTCTGTAAAAACCCATAGTAAAAAGTGCATTGATTTTTGGTGTGTTTTGAGAAGGGGAAAAATAATATAATACTTAATAAGAACAATAGAATGAAAATACAATGCAAAACATTATCTTTAGATCATATATGCTCAACATTAGTTTACAATCACGTGTTTCTAACGGTACTTCATGACTATGTATTTAGCCCGCTCGCAACATGCACACCAGATAGTCAGGAAACAAAAATACATGAAAGGAGATGATTTCAGTTATTTTTTTTTGTTATATTTGATGGTAGTTTGTTGTATTTGCTTACAAATTCGGCATAATTGACATCACTGAAAACATTTCTTAATTAAAATTGACAAAATTTTTGTAGATTTTTCTTTAAATCAAATTTCATTTAATTTTTACTTTAAACATAATGATGTTTTAACCAATAACCCTTGTGAACATGTTTAACTTATAGTTTTTAGCATTTTAATACACAGTGGTCTTTAATTTACATCAAAAACTACGTACTTTTATGGCACTCGAAAGCAAAATAACATGTGACTGATTTTGACATTTACGTTCGCATATTTAGCTTGCGTTCGACTTAGGTAAACCCAATTTTGTATGAAAATGA
Organism: Melanophora roralis; assembly: GCA_963583895.1. NCBI lineage: Eukaryota > Metazoa > Arthropoda > Insecta > Diptera > Rhinophoridae > Melanophora > Melanophora roralis. The sequence goes on from OY757190.1 coordinate 88,654,892, forward strand.
TTTTGTTTTCGTTCGACTTGTCTTTCGAGTGAACGTTCGCTTAAAGTATAGTTAGGTAAACCGAAATCAGTTTTCTTTCGCTTAGCATGCGAACGAAAGTATTCGTTCGACATCGGTAAACAGGCTATTAATATTTATTCGATTAATTTTTCTAACTTTTAATTTCTTTTAGTGTTCTTTTACTGTTACCCACATGCTGTTTAAATGATTTACAGGTTTTTCATACAATTTCCTTTTCTTTTATTTTTTGGTTGCATTTAATCTTAACAAATGGTAAAAAAAGTTTTTATTTATCTGGCTGATTCTTGGTGGCATATAAATGGTGTCAGCTTCCAAAATTTCCTTTGAACACTCAACAGCCATTAAGTATATAAACCTGACAAATAAGGATATAAAAATACAGTTTTGTGAAAGCTTGTCTTTTGAAGAGAAATTAATTCATTATTGCAGTTGTTTTGTTAGCTAATTAGAATGTTTTATTGCTTTAAACCATTTGCTATTCTCATATTGTTCGCTAAGTAAATTCTATAAATTTTTGTTCTAGGCTGCATTGTTACACGCTTAAGTTCTTTAGAGGATGTTCGAGTAATTGATTAAAATGCAACGCTAATATAATTTGATAATGAACAGCAGATAACAAAGAAAATTGTTTGGATTTTTTAAATTAAAATTGACCAGTTTTCAAGGCGTGATGAAACATTCCGCGAGTTAGTGTAAAAATATATTTTTGTTCGTAATGGAAAATGTTGGGTTTGAAAATCTTAATTAGACAGATTACTTGACGATGACAAATTAGTGCAGAAATGACTGAAAGATGTTTTTAATTGGTAATATAAATATATTTTTTAGTCAATATTTTATTTTAGAATTTTAATTTTTTGAACTTAAAATAAATATTTAAATTTTATATATAAAAAATATAATTTCCAAATATTATTTAGGATTACATCCCATTTTTTTTTTGTTTGATCCCAATTTTCTTAGCCTATAAGCATTTCGTTGGTTCCTAGACCAAATTGTCATGAACATCCGGTTATTCCGGGCTTGAAGCTGGGGTATGCTCAGTTCGGCCAGGTTCTTACAATAAAAAAACACACACACAAGTTGGTTTAGCTTCTTGTTTATTCTTTTATAAACCAAATTTCTTTGAACAAAATAAAAATGTCCCTTACTTGTCCTGCAATCTATAGCAGTTCCGTGGCCGCAAGCTCTTTCTACTCTAATCTCCTCTACTAACCAGCGACCCAAATGTAATTCGAGTTGGTCTACCCAATTCCCTACAAATTCCAGATGTTATCTAGAACTCCTAACCACTTACTCCCTTCCTCCTATCTGGATGAATGTAATCAACCGGACGAAGCTGAATGTCATCCAGCTCTTACTCCTGACAGTTAAGTTGTCGATTTTAAATCAGCAATTAAAAAAAAATAACTTGTGCCACATCTTACCACTACGGCGTCGATCGCAAAGCTCAGAGGACGGCTTCATAGCATGCATTCCATTGTGTTGGTATAAGGAAAAAAGGTAATGGGAAAGAGAATAGAGGTATTAGTGTTTGTGGACATTTGATTGAAATTTCTTGATATAAGCTGTGGCAGGACAAACATCTTTGGGAAGCGTAAAGGAACTGTGTAACTAAAAATGAATTCTCTCTGTAGGGCGTGGTGCGATTTACGGACCAGTCGACTAGAAAGGGGTGTGATTATCTTGAAAGACACGGATCTTGCACAAAGCTCCGGTTTTCAGAAATAAATTCCTTGATTTCTTCAGAGCATATTCTATTTTAGTATCAATAGAACAGCGAAACACATCCCAAATTACAAAGGTGCTTCAGTAAATCTTTTGCCAGTCTCTGTACGCGGTCTAGTAGCTCCAAAATAGACTTTGGGCACCAGCCCATACATTAGAGTTGCATTTCATTTTAGGTCGAATATAGTGGGTATAAATATTGGGAAGATCAGAGGGCGTAAAACAATTTCTACATTGTTTTAAAAAAACAAGACACTTGTATGCTTCCTTCGACGCAAGAAGAGCGTGTTTCGTCCAACGGACATCGTACTAGATTTTTATTTTCAGAACATCAAGAGATGATGCAGCATGATCTGCAGTGCGCTTATGTCTCAAAAGACGATATTGGGTTTTACGGGCATTAAAATTGATTAAATTCTAACGGTCCCAATCGGAGCTTAGCACTAGATAACGGTAAATTGTGGCATTTATATTCTGCCTAATAGTTTCAATCTCGAGAGATCTAGGCCTGTAATCAAATGAGTGTGAATGAAATATGCTGCTGTTTTAGAAATCTGAACAGTATAACGCACACATTTTAGAAAAGCGAACTTAGGAAAGGAGCAGGGGCACATTATTCATAAAGGAGCAAAGGGAGGGACAGTACCCATACAAATATAAAAATATTTATGAAATTTTTGTTACGAAATATTTTGGAAACTGTGATAGCTCAAGCTTTCTACATGGCACAGGGTGTCTAGTGGAAAATTTGTATTTTTAAATACGATTATTTGAAAGAGTAATAAACTGTGTTGAGCGATGGTGGTGCCGTTAGAATTATATATTGTCGGCATTTGTCAGTCACGATATTGCAGTGATGAAGTTCGCTGTAGAGACATTTTTTAAAAGTAATTGCTCGTCGACAATTTTATTCAAAGTTCGGTATGTGGGATGGACCGACTATAAATTTAAGTCATTCGTGGGTGCCGAGATATCACGCAACTGCGTCGATCTCCAAGAACTCTTAAAAACATTGAACTGGTTAAAAGCAGTTTACGAAAAATTCGCGTTTTTAAATAAGGAAAAGAGCAGCCTCACTGGGATTTCCAAGATCGATTATTTATTAATTTAAAAAAAATCTGAATTTCAATCGTTTTTAAATTAAAATCGTTCAAGAATTGAAAGAAAGCGATTCGGATCTACGCAAAAATTTTTGTGAAACGATGCCGGAGCTTTTTTGCACGTAAATATAAACAAAAATTCCAGAGGCCAGGCGACGAATGCCAACGGTGAAAATAATCAACGCGTCATTGCGAAGCTCTTCTTGCTAAACCTGCGAGTTCATCTCTGATTAGTTGCTTGCGGTTATCCCATGGCCACCCAGGGCGTCCGATCTAGCTCCAATGGATTTTTTGGGACTTCGTCAAAGACATGGTTTATAATGACAATCCCCAATCTCTTAAAGACTTAAAAGAAAATATTCGTCGAGAAATGAGCTCAGTTAAACCAAATTTACTGCATCGTATGGCGCAGAACACAAGGCTCCGTTTTGTACAGTATGTTCAACTCGAAGGAAGACATAAAGATGACATATTGTTTAAAAAATAAAATCCGCATTTCCGTTCTATCGTTCAGATTAAACTTTGTGCCAATTATTACGTTTTTTTTTGAGTTTGAAAATATAAATCTGCTACCAGACACCCTACATTTTTATTATGATGTTTTTATTTAAAAAAATTAGTTTGATTGGAGCCTGGAAATAAGCAGCGCCCATACAATTGTTCAAATATTAAGTTTTCTGTTTTAAGAACTAGGATAGCTGTCGACTTTAGACCCGTCAGCTATAAAACACCTTGTCTGGATCAGATGACTTCGTGTACAAAAAGACCAATGTAAAGGGTATTTAAGATTTTGCACAGCCGTACATAGCGCTCAAAATTGTTTTATATTGATTTCATCAACATGACAGAGCCGCGACATAATTCAGCTTTAGGATGTTTCGTACTGTAAATATTAGACTTCAAAATTTCTGAAATCTTTTTATAATTTTTTTTTGGAATCGAATGCTTGTGTTTGCAATGTGGAAACATCATCCCTATCTTTATCTAACGGTATCAATAAATTTTCAGAATTTGTTTTAGTTTTCCATGCCATATATTTGAAAACATTAAAAATCAAATTTATTCCATAATTAGAGGATTCACAGGGTGTTCTATTTGTCCTATTGTCATATTGCCATAAAATTTCCAAATGGTTTAAAAGCCTTTACCAACTATTGGACACACTCGGCGCAGGTATAAGTGGAGTTGTTGTGACAAATTAAACGACGCAGTATTTTTTAAAAACTATTTTTGTATGAAAGACAACAAAGTCATTGTGGAATTTTATAACAATATGACAATAGGACATAATAGGACACCTTGTGAATCTTGTGAATCCCCTAAATATATAATTCTTGAATTCTTAACATATCTCTGCTTTGGCTTTTGCAGTGAGTTAAAATATTTGATAAAAATACCTTTGTTTTTGCCAATTGTGAGATTTGTTTTTTTTATATTTTCAACAAATGTTGAAATATTTCTGCACTTAAAACTCGTACAAAGCAATAAAGCAGCAACAAATAAAAAAAATCCTCACAGTTCGAAAATACAACCAATTGACCTCAATTTGTATGTCTCATTTGATTGTTAACTTTTTGTTGTTGTTGTTTGCGTCTTGTTTTTAGTGTAAAACAATAGTGGAAAAAGGAAATGTTAAGTGATATATCTGTTCTCAAAATAAAAACGAATCATGTGTTTAACAAAGTTTTCACATCTTCTTCTTATGCCATATCCAAATAGTAGTTATTTTGCATAAAAATAAATAACAAAGTTTATGTATGAGACAATTTTTTCACCTTTGGCATCATTTTTTATTAATACTGTCTTTGAAAATAAGAAAAACAAGTGAAATGAATGCATGAACAAAAGTATTTTTAAATGAATTGGTTAAGGTGAATGTTTATGGGTACATTCCGTCGTAGTCGAACAATGTATGTTAAGTTGTTGTTTTAAAGTAAGTACGTTATTTTTGTTTCTCTGCATATTTGCTAGAAACATTAAAAAACTCAAATATTACTTGAACTGGTTGGTGAGGCTAACAGATCTGTGAAGTACCTAGGAGTTACTTTGGGCAAGGAACTCTCATGGAATAGGTCCCTTTGGGGCCTTTCACACCTGCCAGATTCCTTTTTGATGAGGAATAGGACCTCCGTCTTAATATGGTGTATTGGACACGTGGCTCTGGTGTGGTGGCCGAAGGTTGACCAGGTTGGGGCTTAGAACGTTCTAAGGTACAAATAGCACCTTGTATGCATTGGTACCACTGGTGCCAGCAGATCTTGTCCAACCGATGTTATTGGGGTTCCGATGGGAAAAGCCCGCTTCATTCGTCTGTAATACACACGCTTACGCATTTTACGACCTCAGGCTGTAAACTTCCTAAAGATTGGGGACTTAAGTTGACGTATGAGAATAACGTTAGATTTGGTCTATGATCTTACTTCTAGATTAAGTGATGAGGCTCTGAGGATACAGGTTTTAGGTAGACACTTTTATGAGGAAATCTACAAGCTTCTAACTTGGACCAGTGGGTCTTCGGGCTTGAGAATGGGTCTCAGATCTGGTATACCGTTGGGTTAAACATCTGAACGACGAGACTAACGCAGAAATAGTTAGACCTGGTTTCCAAAGGCTCTAGCAATGGGTAAATTTCCAACAATATTTCAGGCTGAGATCTACGATGTATGCATATGTGCTTACAATTAAGTTAGAAAAAGGTAGGGGGACTCAAATTTACATTCTTAAGGGCCTAACGGCTTACGATATTAAATCTGCACTATGAAGGAGTGTGTGAACACTTTAAGTAGGATCAATGCGCGAATTGACGTAATGCTGGTATGGTTTCCGGGTCTTAAAGAAAATTTGGGCAAGGAAGGTGCCAAACGTTTTTCCAACTGCGGGGCAAAACGCCTTCTTGCTGACCCCGTTCCGTTTTGCGGTGTTTCTTGCAGCTGCTCCAATGGGAAGTTGGCTGTTCCAAGAGGCGCTGACAGGCCAAGAAATTCTGTCTTAAAGCAAACCTAAGGGGCTTCTGTCTAGCTGACGATTATAATCTCAGATACCACCTGTACAACTTTGGCAAGGCGGATACAGTGACCAGTCGTCTTTTCTGTATGGAAAATAAGATCTGGAAGCATATACTCTGTGAAAACCCGGCACTCTTCGGCAGGAGCCAAAGCTCTTTGGCTGGCAGAATTACTACACCAGCAGGCATTTGGAATTCATCGCTGCGCAAGTTATTAGGATCTGTGCAGAACTTAGGCTATTTTGGGTGTCGATTGGCTGCATTAAATACTTATTTCTGGAAAGCGCTGTGTTGTTTCGATAATATTAATATAAGAGAGTATATGGAGACCGTAGAGTGCTCCTTACGCCCAAAAGTAGCAGTGTTTTAAAGTTGTATGTCAGCATTAAAGCTGTATAAGCCATAGATTGCTTGAGCGTCTTATATATTGACGTGGCTTCTGTTTAGCTGGCGACTCTAATCTCAGATACCACCTTATACTCTGCGAAAACCCGGCACTCTTCGGCAGGAGAATGCGTTTCCTGCCTGGCAGTCGGCTTATGGGTCGACAAAATGATTTTCGTCTATCTATCTTTCCATCCGCTGAAAACTTTGTTACTCAACTGAGTAAAACCATTTAAAAATCAAGTTAAAGAGTTTTGTGCTTAAGTAAGTAAGATTGCTGGTAGTTCTATAAATATCCTTTTACTATAAATTATTTTTAACCAGACACAAAAATTATGAAAAAACTTTATTCAAGCTTGACCTCAAGCTTGAATAAAGTTTTTTCATAATTACAACACAAAGGTCGACACACAAAAACTGTTAAATAATTATCAGACACAAAAATTTTACGCAGAATGAGCATTCGTAGGATGAGTTTATTTACTTTTAAACTTTATCGTGTTTCGTGTAACATATTTCACTTACTTTTTTATTCATTAAAAAAGGTATATTTTAATTTTTTTCTGCTGCTTTAACAATACCCATCAAGGGTCCTTTACAGATTACATATTTGTTTTTCTTCCTTCTGACTTTTATCTCAATGTGTCACCTGCTGTAGTATATTTTCTTTCTGGTTTATTTGCTTCTTCATGTTATTGCCTTTAGGTAACTAAACCTTATTGTGTTTGCGGCAGTCAAATCTAAACAAAGTATGTAACATATATTCCCTTAGAAATATGCTAAATTTATTTAAACATTTCTTAAAGCAAAAAAGTTTAATAGAAAATAAAACTAAAGAAAAAGAAAGATTTATGTTTCTATCAATACATTAGAGGGAGGGTTAGAGTAAACATATTTGCTTAGTTGACTTAAGTGCCATCTCAATTTCTATATTCGAAAGATTTCTTAGGGGCTTTCGCAGTGTCTTTTACGGCCTGGCCAATTATTGAATGTTTGTCTTCGCCTTTATTTTCTTAAAAAAAAAAAAAAAAAAAAATCCTGTTGCATGCCTTGCCTTAAGGGTGGCTTAATCGAATTTTCAATACAGGTTAAAGTATTTTTTTTTAATGTTTAAGCATGACATCCTTAAATTTTTTTTCCTACTATTTTCTTAACACAACAGCAAATGTTAACAGGCTACAGCTTTATTTAAATAATATCTTCCTTATGTTAAATATGTCACGTTTGTTTATCAAATATTTGATAAAAAAAAAGGGTCAAAAAGGTTTTAGACTTTTAACAGCAACTTGCAAGACAAATAAGGCAAAAGTAAAAAAAATGTCAATGAATCGTATGGGTTTAGGGAAAATATTCCAAATGAATGATTTCCTTAACATCAATTACATAAATAAAGATGGAATAAAATTTAAGCAAAAAAATTTGGAAAAATTATTTAAATTAAATTTTAAAGATGAGAATAATTTTAAAAGAAAGGGGGGGGGGGGGGGTTTAACGATAAATCCAAATTATAAAAAAATTTTTAAAAAACTTAAGTAAGTTAGAAATTAGAGTCGTTTGTTTATGAATAGAATGCTTCTTTGAAAAACTTAGTAGGACCGTAACCACAACTATTGCTTTATTGATTTGATAGCCTCCATACATGCCCTGTAATATCTGTTCTAGGCAACCCTCCTGTGACTTAAGGGCATGAAGGTTTGAGAAAACCCTTAGCACATTCCTCATTTTAACTAAGTTAAGGTTTTTTTAGTATAAAGCTTTACTAAGCCCTTGCCTTATCCCTAATCCGAGATTGCTCGCCATTTTGCAAACTGATTCTTTTTTTACAGTACCCTGTGGACAATTTTCTTATCCTCCCTTATACTCCCTTTGATCGGCCTCCGTTAAAAAGCAAAATACTTTCTAGATGGTTTGCCCTTTCATTTCCGATTGCATCATGTTTTATCATGTTGGGGGTATTATTATTCATCTTTCTAAAGTGCTAAGCTGTCTCAAATTTAGTACTCTTGGATATTATGGCCTTAACTGGTAAGGAACTTGCTGTTCAGATGATGGCATTGGTTTGACTTTTGTAGTTTCTAAGCCATTGAGGTCGAACTTATACTAGTAGAACATCTAAAGGCCTGGAAGGTGGACGTAGATCGGTGTCCCTGGCTTTTCAACAAAGAGGCGTTTTTCGTTCTTCGCTCTGCTCCAGATCTAACCTCTTAACAATCCTTTTCCTTACACAGTTCAAGGTAAATTAAAGGGTAAGATATTTCTTGGCTTTAATTTAATGTTAGACCATTAAAAACAAGCCATGTCAGCCCTAAACCATTTTTAAATCCGAGTGAACATTATGTTTTGGGGATGGGGGCGTGGGGACATGGGGTCATATAAGCATTTTCGGGACTACTGTATACTGAAACCTATGTTCTGAATAAATTCTCCTCCGTTACATTAGAGAGAGAAGCAGATGAAATTAATTCTTCATAACTTTTAGTCCTAGAAGTGCATACGGTTGGATTTAAGGTAGCATATTCTTTGCACAAACTGGAATTTGAATTTCATTCAGACTATACGATTAATGCAGTATACTTCAAGCTGAATTATCTTAAACCTTCAAACCGACTAACTGGCTGCTTGTTTACAAGTTATTTAGCAGAAATATCGGGACTTTGAACGCCAGTCAAGCCGCTATCAAGTCTTCTAATAAAGTATATTCTACATTTTAAATTGTCTGCAAATGCCAAACATCTTTGAACATGTTTCGAGGATACACAGGCAAATGCTTTGCTAAATAATGCTGAGATTTGCCATTTCTTTGGCATTCTTCTTACCTTCCGCAAATTCCGCAAATTCCGTGTATGACAGACTCACTGAGGCCGGATAATCTAAGAACGTGGAACACTACAACAATGTCATATCCGAGTTTGAATCAAAGAAAAAATTGTGGGAAACAGTGATCTCAATGCTTAGTTTAGGCCGATTTGGCAAACCTTGCAGGAGATTGAAGCTCAGGTTTTACGATTTTTGTACAAACTGTCATCTTCTCTGCTTCTGTCCGGGACTAAACAATTTTTGGATCAGGCATTTTGAATTTAGTAGACTGGCAAATTAATTGGCCGTGGCTATTGCAAACCATATAACTTAGACTCTACTATTTTTTTCAGCTATTCCTTTTGAATCTATATTTTCTCTCTCTCTTTCTCTCTCTCTCTCTCTATCTCCATCTCTCTTTCTCCCTTCCAAGGACATCGGAAAGAGCGTGGAATAGCTTGTATAAGCGGGATGCACTTTACTTCACTTTATTTCCTCAGCTGTCTGTTGAACCTTACCTGAGCTTACCTAATTTACCTGTCTACTGCCTTAATTACTAGTAGACAAAGAAACAAACTTACTGAAGGCAGACATTAATAGAGTTGACTGGAGTAGTGATTCCCTCCCCTATTTCTGCTGGACATCCACCATAGTCTGATTTTGGATTTTGGGCAAGCATATGGCAGGTCTAGTATGCTACGCTTTTCATTAGGAAGAGCGTTGCTTGATGTATAGAGTTGCAGTGTACTTAGACGCTGCTTTCCACTTATCGAAGGCAAATGCTTAAGGTCTATACCTTAAAATTGGTACTGGTAAGTGGCAAATTGCTAATTGGCTTTTTTTTAGAGGTGGTAGTTAACACATCAAATGTACCTGGTGTAAAGAGCCCTGCGGGTTTGGGCCATCAAGGCGGGTCACATCTTTGTTCTTATTTCTGTTATTTTTTGTCCTATTTTCATTCTCCATTTCCACAATTTTTTGCTGAAATTTTTTTTGTGTTTCATAAAATATATATTTCAAGTGGAAGAAAAATACACAGGAAAAAATCCAGAGAGGCGTAAGCGCCTTGTTTAAAAGGAAAATCTCCATAGGCAAGAGCTGAGCCTTGCAACGAAAGAGGGTAGATTTGTCCTACATAACGGTTCAAGTTCGTCAATAACCTAAGGATGTACTGTGTAGTAGGTGGTGGGAAAAAAGGGCTGTTTTAGAAAGTTTCTGACTTAGGCTCAAAGATGAGTTTTACTTGGCATCCTTGGTGCTATGAAAAGCATATCTTAAGTGGCACAAAACATAATTCTCTATTCCATATATATTAAATAGGTGGTGGGAATAGCGGAAAAAAGCAAAGTCAGAAATAAGAAAAGTTTATCAATATTGAAATATATGATAAATGAGACCAATTTCAAAAAGTATGTTCCTAGCCACAGTCACTAAAATAATATGGTTGTTAAATTCGGATCATCAAAATGAGGAGGTTTAAGATAATATGTGTGCCAACACCGGCGTGCTTATTATGGAAGGGGAGATCTGATATTCCTAGAAGCTATTTTATATCTAATAACTGTAGGTTAGGTTAGGTTAGGTAGAACAGGCAGCCATAGAAAGAAAGGATTCAGCTCACTTGTGTCCGCTTAATTCGGTCCCTTTGTGTTACCTGGAGAAGCAGATAGAATAGGTTGAGACGGAAGGAAAGAAGAAGTTTAGAGAAGGATAGATAAGAAAGAAAGAAAGTATGTTCTCTGATATACTGAAGTTATTGTAATATTGACAGTCAAGAGCTCTTAAGGCATTTAAGGCGTACCGAATAAAGTCTACTTTGTGAAGATATTGTGAAAGTGTCCTTGAGAGATAACGAACCTTTTTTCTTCGGACTATGGGGGGTTTCGGGGCTCTGTCGACAGTTTTACTTGACATTAACAATTTGGTATATGTTATAGAAAGATTAATATATAAGTGCCTAATTTGACGAATCTTCAGTGTAGGAACAAAAGGGAATCTTATGCTTTGTGGCCAGAAGTGAATTCAGTGGATGCCAGGATTCTTATAAACCTGGGAAGTTTGGATCTGAGAACCATAATTAAGGTCGTTCTAGATACTTTACCGTTAGGAATAGCAAAAATAACCTGGTCTGCGGTTTTCCAGGCTATTGTAGGATATGTCAGTGACATTCAAAGGAAAAAAAGCATCTTAGCTGTAGTTAACTTCCCGAGATTGAAAAGCCCTAAAGTAAAATAATTTGATAAAATATGCCAAAAAAATTAACGAATGTTTTTGGGAGTAAATTAGAAAACATCATTTGTTTTGTCAGAAGAATTAGGCGGCGAGACGATAGTCAATAGGGAATAAAAATTGGAGGTTGACAAGGGTACAGGAATTTACCTTTAATTTTTGATCTTACCCTGTCTCCTTCTTTCATGCTTGTCTTAAAACTTGCATATTTTTTCTTTTTGGAAAAGGAAGCGCAGCGGAACCAGAATGTTGTTGAGTGCAGATGCCAAAGAGGCTTTGCTTGTCTTTGTCTCTCTTTGTAATCTTACTTACAAATGTGTACAAAATGTATATAAAACTTTCAAAAATAGTTTGTTGTCAGTTTAAGTTTTGAATTTGGAATCATATTGAATACTGAGTTTTATCTCACTATTTTTAAATATTTTATCTGTTTTGTATTTTTATTGACTCAGTTGAAAATAATATGTAACAGTCTCCTGTATTTATCTTTTTGGTAAATCATTTCTATCCATCTTGCACAAAAAATTCAAGAGTCTTCATAAAATACTTTCTGCATAGCAGCAGATTCAAATAAGATATTTAACATTATTATATTTCAATTAAATACCATTAATTTATTCTTGATGAAAATAAAATATTTCCTTAATTTATTTAGTTATTTTTTTTCATTTATTTTGTATAATTTATTGCCTTTGTAATGTAAAACTATAACAAATTATTAGTTTAATTTAAAATATGGGAAAAATATATAAAAATAATTAATTATATTTAATAAATAAAAGTATTAAAAAGTGAAAATAATTTACTTGTTTTGCTACCTGGTAAACCCTTGCCAAATTGTGTCAAAGCGCAGCCACACTGTAAATCTGTAAATATTTATTAATAGAATTTTTTTGCTCATTCTGGTATAAAACGATAAGAAGCAAATTTGTAATTTTAAGCAAATTTAGCCTTTTTTTCCATTAAGCGCTTGAACGGGAGCAATAGTTTATATTCTATGATTTTTAATTAAAAAAACTTACGGTTATGAATTTTTAGCAGTTAATTAATGTTGACCAGGAAATATGAAAGAAGATGTGGAGGAGGATAAAATGCATTAACACAAACATTCTAACCTAGGTACTTACACATATGTATGAAATATATATTGCTAAGCTTTAGAGCACAGGCTTATTGCCATAATGGAGCTAAATGTAGATTCGTTCTAAATACGTTAAAAATTAATTAAGTTCAAAAAATTTTATCCCTTATACACACTTACTATGATACACTGAAATTTTGTGCTGCAAATGAAATTTCTTCATAATTTGAAAAATCTTTAAATTTAGTCCCAATAGAATTTAAGACAATTTTTAAATTTAGTAAAACAATGTAATGGACTAGGGCTTTTGAAAAAAGAAAGTTTAAAACAAACTCTTGAGATTTATATTAATCTATGGGTTTTAAGAAGTAGGTAGCAATAATTATTTCCTATGATTTTATTGCGGCACTTAAATATTTTTGCTAAATTTTAAACTTTGATATCTTTTGAAATATTGCCTCAATGAAAAAGCACTTCAGCTTCAACGACAAAAGAGGAGTTCAGCCTTAAAAATTAAAGGACCCAAATAATTTGTAAAAATAGTAATTAAGGAATTGAACTTCAAAGTTGTTAACTTCAAAACCTTTAAAATTTTGTAAATGGGCAGTCACTATGATTAAACGATTTTATTCCTTTGCAACAAAAAAAAACCAAGACAGCTCGTGTCATAAAAGTATTAATTGGGTGCAAAGGTTGAGATTGTGGATGATCTTTGACTTGCTGCCATGCATTACCCTCGATCCAAAAAAACTCCTGACTATATTGCGTTCTATAAAGACTTTCATATAAAGTAAAGGATTTTTACAACCTGCAAGAGAGAGTGGTGTGGGGGGGAGTCTTGTTTAAATTTACGGCACTCCAAGACTGCTTTAAGACAGCGTATGATAAGCCAGTTAAAACTTCATGTATCCCTTAGTCTTTTGTTGAATCTTTTACCCATTCACTTGACTCTGGTGTTCTCTAATGTCAGGCAGTGACGGATAATATGCTATATCGTTAAAAGATTAAATTTAAAAATTAAATAAAACAAAAACGGTTTAAAACTATGCCAAACATTATTTTTGTTGTAAAGACCAATTGTTCCGGTTAGAAATTAAGTATTATTTCCTTCATAGGGCTGCCGCGGTTGGCCTTACAGTACCCAATTCGATCGAAGTAATTTTTAGGACTTTTTCGAGTGTATAGAGTTGTATGGGATTACAAATGATGGCCTTCAAATGCCCAATGTTCTTTGGTTTTTCGGCATAGCACATGTCTTCAAAGCGCCTTACAGAAAGTAGTGCAACGCTGTGAAATTGCAGCTTCTTGACGGCCAATTGACATCACAATTTCGGCTTATTCAACAGCCATCAAATGCTGTACGCAATAAATGGATTTTGGCATGAGAATTGTGGCAAGTGACACCCTCCTATTCAGACCGAACATCGTCTACATCAGTACCACAAAAAGCGGGCACAAAAAATCGGTTATCATGGTGCGATAGGTGTCTCTACTGACCGTAATGGTTGCGCCGTCCTCATTTTTAAAAAAATATGCGCAAATGATGCCTCCGCTCCACAAGCCGCATCAAACAGTTACTGGTAATCCATTCTTTTGTAAGACCAAAATGGAGTTGTCTGAGCCACAAAAACGCCAAGTTTGCTTATTAACGCGCTCACAAAGATAAAAATGAGATTCATTCGAAAAGATGTTTTTTTTTCTTTTTATATTCATACCGCATACGTGGTAGGGATTATAAGTGTTTGTACAGATATTTGTAACGCTAAAAAAATGGTGTGAAACTCGACTTTAAGTATACCCATCACCTCACAATCTCTTCCAAGGTCGATTTAGAAATGTTCGTGCGGCCGTCCAGCTGGGTGCCCATATGTTTTTATGATAAAAGAACAGATCGAAATTTTAAAGATATTTTGACTAAATTTTGTACAGATTAGTCCTTTGGACTGACACCAAGACCTTTAATCGTGGTGAAGATTGGTCCATTTTACGACATAGCCTCATACAAATGTCGTCCCGGAAAAAGCTTTTTGGGTTGAAAGTGACTCGAATATTACTTTATTTTGCCAAAACTTTGCACATGCGCCTTTTTTTTTGATGCCACAAACTTCTATACTGAATTAAAACATGATCGGTCCATTTTTTGATATATCCCACATATAAAAGTCTTCCCGAAATAAGAATTTTATCCTGCAAAAGGCTCGAATATTACTTCACATCCTCAAAACTTAATGTTTAGGTCTATGCCACCAGCCGTTTTACTGAATACAAAAATTATCGGTTGTTTTTATCATACAAATATGGTATATTTAGGGTATAACTTTATTGTCTTTGTTTTGGAAATAAATTTCTAAGAGTCCCAACGTTACTCAAGATTAAATCGAATCATTTTGTTTACTAAATTTTGTGACAAAATAGCATGACAAAAGTATTGCCAGATTAAAAATAATCATCAAATTTAAGTCGGAAGATGGTTCACCCAATATTTTGGAAAAAAACTAAATTGGAAAGACTTATGGGGGATGGTAGTGTGTATAAAATTCAGCCCAGAAAAATAAAGCGCTGTTAATATTTTTTTAATTTATGCGGTCTGCTGGTTCTTTGATTTTTATATAGAAACTTTAAATGTAAAACTACTAAAAATTTTTTATATCCAAGACCCACTGTGTCTTATCCTGTATTTCCGCAAGAATTCTAGAGATATACTTGCCTTAAAGCGTAAGTGTTTTACTATAATTTTGGTTTCTATAATAATTAAATGAAGGGATAGATTCAAACTTAAACGAAATTTCATGCTCCAAAGAACAGATATCTTTATAATAAAAATGTCCTTATTTAGCCTCTAAGGGATTTTTTTATATTTTAACAAAAATATAGCAAAACATAGGTTTTTAAAAGCCTAAGTCTTTTTCTAAAATAATTGTTGAATTTATAATATTAAAAATAAACTAATTTTTTCTCTACACTGTGCATAATTTTTTTTTAAATTTTTTCTCACAACTAAAATTATTTTCTCTTCTTTTATAACAAACGAATAAATTATGTTTGTATATATAATGTGAATTAATTTAATCAATAAGCAATTATTTAAAAATGTTTTTTTCCATATTTTAATATTTTTATTTATTACTCTTGTTATTTGCTAATAAATTTGAAATTTTCATAAATAATCATAGTAATTGATGGCAAAATTAACATGTTTTCAGAGCAAAAATTGAAAAATACTCACACATGGAAAAGCAACAAACAAAAAAAGTTTTCAATAAAAATTAATTAAGGCTATTGAAGAATTTTAATGAGCCTTTGGAATTTAAGTAATGGATAGAAAATAATTTGCATATTTAGTTAGATTACAGGGTGGCTGATGAAGTTTGCTACATAAAGGAACTCAAATATCTTTTTTGAAAATTTATTTTAAACCTTATTTATACTTCAAACCTTTAGGTATAACAAAAATTTTTTTAAGTGATAATTTCGTTTTAATCAAATACATGCTACAGTAGATAGTTAGAACTTGGAAAAAATATGTCAAAATAATTATCAAGAAAATTGGAGGGGAACGAGATGATTTAGGCATCAAAACAATGCACTATCTCTTCTATGATTAACATTTGAAAATGCAAATTAAAAGCACCTAAAACTTCTAAAACTCAATACCTGAGAACATTACTACCTTCGATTTTTATTATGGTAGATGTCTCAAACACACATAAATATGTAAAAAAAATTATATGAAATGAAAAAATATATATTAAAAGCCCTTTTGAACTAAAAAAAATAAAGTAAGGCTAATTTAACTTAAATGATACATTTTGTCGCGTTACGAATGTCACGTGCTCTATTGTAATTAATCTTTTAAAAATGAAACGAATGGAAATATATTAGCTTAACATATATTTTAAGAGAGCCGAATAGGTTGTTGAACTCCAATTCGCAGATTATTAAATTTTTCTAGATGCAGTCGAAAGCAAGTTCCATTTATTGTCGCATGCGCTATCGCATATTAATTGCTCGTATATTAGGAACAAAAATATTTAAAAAATTTGTGTTTTTTATTTCATGTATAACTGCTAAAATGCTTTTAAATTAATATTAGAAAAATATTTTTACAAATTTCTTTATATATTTTTTCACTTTTACAACTCACGAATGTCGCGTTCTTCATCCTGGAAATGGCCATACGTAAAAAAGCATGTATTAGCAGGGATATTAAAAACTAAATATACTTAGAAAAAAATAGCAGGTAACCAATGAATTGAAGTAGTAGCAAATTTAATAAAAATATTTGAAGGTTTGAGGAAATTTTAAGCAAAAATTTTGACTTAACTTCATGATTAATTATTTATTCTTGACCATTCATTCCTTTTAGTTAAACAAAATTTTTTGACTTCTTTATTTTCAAACAATGCTTTTAACTCATCTGCGTTTTATCTTTTAAAAGTATGCTTTGAAACTTGATTTTTTTTGTTATGTCATCTTATTTTAATCTTTATATATCCTTTAACAACTTTAAACAAACACGTGCAAAAATTTACTTTTATTTTTATATCCACTGGCTGCCATTAAATTACGCTGCCATAAATTCCTGTGCTTGCATATAAACATATTTGCCAGCATTTCCGCTTCTTTGTTGCTTATAAATATGAAAAATGTTAACGGGATAGTAAAAATGGAATATAAAACAAAATTTGCATAAATTTATATTATGGCCAGCGTATATGTTATTAGTGCGGTGCTTGAATCCGCTAAGAGCACTCCGAGGGTTTTAAAACATGTGTGCAATAATTTGTTGTTTAATTTGAAAGTAAATGACGCGTGTGTGTGACGAGGGTAGGTAGAAATGTTTAGAAAATAGTTTCGCGTACTTAAGCTTTTTTTATTATTAACGATATTATATTTAGTCATAAGCTGCATTTTACGACGTAATTAAAGGATTTTTTTTATGGATTTGTTTTTTTTTTTTGCAGTTAAAGAAATTAGGGGAAATTAGTTATTCAGTAATTTATATTCAGTATCTAATTTACAATTACACTTGAAACTTCCTTTCTCAATAAAAAGTTCTGATACAATTTGTTGTTAGTTTTGTCCCAAAGTCCACCATATATTTCCTAAAAAATTTACCTTTAGCTTAATACATTTTTCTTACATAAGTTGGTATTTAATAAAAAATTAATCGCTGTAGGGTATAATATGGTCGATTTTCCATATGTAGGCTAAACAAGTCTCTTAGTATAGGGAATAACTTCATTGCAAAAAAATTGCTGAATGGGATAACAGTTCTGCTGCTTGAAAAACCTATTTAAATATCATAACTAAAAGCTTCTTTTAAAAATGTACCAAAAAATGCTTATGTTTTGAAAAAATTAAATTTGCTTATATTTATCTCTAGCCTCTCTATACTCCGCGTAAAATTTATTAATCCATTTTAGTAATTTATTTTCCCATTTGTTTTTCTTTGATTATTACCATTAGTCTTATCTTTACTACAGCATACTTTAAGGCATTTTCCTCTGCTTAATATGTGTGTATGTAATGCATTGTATAAGCCTATAAATAGTATTGCTACTTTGTGTTTAGTCCCGTTTGCCAGCCATTAGATTCATATCGATATCTATTGTTTTTCCGTTATTGCTTTAGCTTTATGTAGCATACTTTTAGATGTTTATCTAGTTAGCAATTTTAAAGCTTACTTAAAGGCGTTGCTTTAATGCCAATATATTATTTAAATCCTTTAGTTCTATGCTTTTTTATGCAACAAATTTTAACAATTTATTTTTTTATATTTTTTATTCTTGGTTGTTTTTGTTGTTGTTTTTTAAATAAAACATTTGACGTCAGCACTTTATAGTTTTGTCAGTTTCCAATGCATGTATAAAGCTTTGAAAAGCATCAAAAATAGTAAACTAGTTTCTATGGTATGTCTTTTAACACAAGCGCTAATATTTTTAAAATAAAGGCGGACTGCTAGAAGATATAAAAGGGACATATAAAATAGTTTCCTTTTTTATAGCTAAAGCTAAAGCCAACTCTTGCAACAGCAGCAGTGGCATATAAAACCATAAAAATAAATTACAAAAACACATGACTGCACTTGTGGATAATAATACAGTTACACTCTTCTACACTGAAAATAGTTCTGTTAAAGGGACGTTGAAACACCTTTAAAAAAAAAAACTGTGTCTGAAGCACTTCTCTTACTTTTTACACAAACAAATTTATTACACTTGTGCCCGAAAAACAAACACAAGAATAATTTTAAAACCTTTTTTTCTTGCTTCATTATTTTTAATTTTTTGGGTAAGTGTCTCGACCGTTAAGCACTTCTGCAATGCACTTTAACACTAAATTGTTACTGTCAGCAATTTCAAAGGTATTATATTGCAACTGCTGTTATACATCTCATGGACACTGGAGTTATAAAAGGATTATGCCAGAGATGGTAGAAAAAATTGCATTTTATTATTTGAAGCCCCTTGAGGGGCAAAGAAAATAAATTGAAAGCAAATGTTCTATTATAAGTGATTAATCTGACTGTAAAGCAAATTGAGTACCTGCGTAAAAACTCCCTTTCGATTCTTGTTCCTATGATAAACCCAATATAATGATCTATAATTTCTAATTCCTCCTTATCCTTAAATATTTGACAAAAATCCGGAAGGTTATTATCCCCTTTGCTTACGCTAAGCAGCTCTTTGTATTAAGCAAAGGATACTCAAGTTGGATTAGCTAAGCTTAGGCAAGGTTAGGTTAGGTTAGGTTAGGTTAGGTTAGGTTAGGTTAGGTTAGGTTAGGTTAGGTTAGGTTAGGTTAGGTTAGGTTAGGTTAGGTTAGGTTAGGTTAGGTTAGGTTAGGTTAGGTTAGGTTAGGTTAGGTTAGGTTAGGTTGGGTTAGGTTAGGTTAGGTTAGGTTAGGTTAGGTTAGGTTAGGTTGGGTTAAGTTAGGTTAGGTTAGGTAAGATTTAGTACGGTTATATTCAGAAAAAATCAATTTTTAATTAAGGAGCAAAAACTGTAAGACCAAAAAATAGTCGAGAAAAAGAAACCAAACTTTCTACATATTCTATAACTCTTCCTCATCATAACATATTCGGTTAAAATGAAATGAGCTGCGATTACATTTACTCATCTTAGCTATAAAAGAACCGTGTCCTTAGACACTTTTGTTACTTTAATCGCCTTTTTTTTTTTTAATTTTTCCAAAATAGTGACCCGTTGATTGTCTTACAGTTTCATATTTTAATTATCCATTTTATGGACGAATCGTTACAAGAAAACTTGTCAGCAACTAAACTTACAACTATTTTTCAGATCTCCAGATCCAGTTTTGCATTTAAGAAGTTCATAATTTCACCAAAGTTGCTTTACAAGGCGTCAATAACCTAGACTTTAAAACAATGTGCCTTTGAGGTCCTAAGAATTGCCTGGCTATCAACATATTTAATGACCTTAGTATTTCTACTGAAATGTCCCAATTTATGACCAGTATCTCCAACGTGGACTTATTGCATACTAAAGGTAATCTTTAGAACAAACCAGTGTTCTCCCACGTGATAGAGATTTTAGCTTTGGTACCCATACCAATCTCAGATCCGCAGTGGAAACTGTACTGCCAACTGTCCTTCTAAGTGATTGTTATTCAGGGTGTTTTTTCAAAGCTGAAATTTGTAAAAATTTATTCCATTCCAGGTAAATGATCGGCCATCTTCACTGTTCTCTCTTATAAGTGGTGCTTCCCATTCAATTTCCGATTTAGCAGTGCTCCCAGATACTTAAACCTCTTGGATATCATTATCATCCTACCCAAGAAACAAAGCTCGTCATAATTTTTATTAATCGAATGCATTATAAGGGGGAATGGTGACATTATACTTAAGAAACTATTCCTTTATATGTATAAGGTGGATTTCCTAATTTATTTTTAAAAGGTACTGTTTTCCAAACTTGTTCAAAATAGCTTATCTCTTCCTTTTTGATAAACTGTATCAGTTGTTATTTTTTTAAAACCAATTTTTATAATATTTTTGGGCAACAAAGTAAGCGCATTTGAAATCAAAGTAATCAAAGGCCCCAAAAAAATGTAAGGACTATTTTCTTTTAGCCTTTCTAATCAATCATTCCCCTTTAAAGCCTCTTGTTTAGCTTAAATAATGCTGCATTTATTTTTAAATTATCCTTAGCAAAAACTTTAAATGTTTTCTATTTATATGCAAATTTTTTTATAACAGCTATTTAGTTTATTTGTTTAACAAACATTTATGTCTTTGTTACTGGTACTGAGGTTTAAAAAGGTTTAACAAGCATAAAATGATAATTAATGAAAAAGGGTTGTGTAACAAATTACAAAATTACCAAAACTTGGCCTACATTATACTTTAAAATAGAAAATCCATTAAGTGTTTTCTATTTATTTTTTATCCACTTTTTTTTTGTTGACAACAATCTTACTTACTGTTCTTTTTATATAATAAAATTTCAAATTGGTCCTGTTGTTGATTTTCCAAAGTGTATTCCAAACGGGCAACCGTTTCTTTATCCGTCAGCTCACCGTACATGAAACCGCATCTGCAAATGAGAAATAAACCCAAAGACAATTACAAAAGTAATTAATGCGTTTTTGTTTTAAATGAAATTATTTTTTAAATGCGACAAAAGCAATTAACATAAATGACTTAACAACAATAAAAACAACAACAGCAATAACGATTGATCTGTTAATGAACTAAATTGTAGCAGTAATAAAATATTGTGAAGAATGGATTTAATTGCCGAAACATGTTTTTAAATATTATGATAATTATGATTTGATAATTACAACAAAATTTTAATAAATTTAATTAGGATAAAAAAGTAATTAACACAAATCTATTGCCAAAGTGTATAAAAAAAAATTCAGAGCTGGTAATGGAGCCCCTTTACGTCAAGGTAAATTTTTTCGGAGGAAAAACAATTTTGAAATGACAACAATTTTCAAATATTATTTAAGATTTTATCCCAATTTTCTGAGTTTATTTATAGGGTTTGTGGTATGTTTTATTAGTTCCAACGCCAAATCGAGTAGACTTCAACCAAATTCTTAAAAAAATTTACGAATATTTTTTGCTCTTGTATAACAAATTTATTAAATTTATTCAGACTAACTATAAACAATTTAAAACACTGAAGAGTTTCGGCACTTTACGGCAGGAGACTGCCCTTCATGAAAGGCAGTTTTGTTACCCCGGCGGGCATATAAAATTCATCGCCGCGTAAGTTATAAGGTGTTATACAGAACCTAGGCTTATAAGTCAATCAAGTATCTGCATAAATTATTTATTCTTAGTAGTGGTGCATTTTTCCAATACTTAAATACACAGATACATGCATCACACATATAGGGTGGGTCAATTTAAAAATCGCACAAATTACAAGAAAAATCATATTCTAGGGATTAAAATAAGAAACTTTGCCGAGGAACTATGCCTCTACAACTTATTTTGATGTCCCGACTTTAGATCCAAAGGGTAAAATTTTAAAAAATTCACTTGGACCCATTTAGAGTTCTTCAATAGAGTCAAAATGTATGACCGATCCCCACTAGTTTCGGAGGGCCAAAGTGAGATTTTTGAAAATTTGATCTTTTGGGTCAAAAGTCGGGACATCAAAATACATTGAAAAGGCATGGTTTCTTCGGCAAAGTTTCTTATTTTGATCCCTGGAATATCATTTTTCTTGTAATTTGAGTGATTTGTTTGTCTCCATAGCAATTAACCCGCCCCAATACATATGCTTAAAAGACGCATATGGAGTTTTTTGTTTCCAATAAAATAACATAAGAATCTAATTTGCATTAAGTAAAAAAATACAAGCTAGGAACCTAAAAGTGCAATTCTTTAAAAACGGTTTAACAGTGACTTGCTTGATATCTTGTTAGGCCTTTATTATATTCTATAGCCTTATCCTTCCTTAAGCTTAATGTTAAAGCCCTTCATTTTATTTCCGAGTCCATTTAGGAATATAGTTTTGATTTTACTCCTATTCTGCTGTTCCCTTATCGAAAAAGTACGGTGACTATTCGTACTGATTTTATCAGTACATTTACTGATTTTTTATTTGACGTACTTTAAAAAAAATTACATTTGATTTTTAAGAAAAAATACTGATTTTACTGATTTTTACAGATGAGTTAAAAGTTTCCTCTAAAAAATCTGTTAAACTACGGAAGAACCAGGCAGTTAAGCATTTCTTTAGCAGAAAGAGGGTATTCAAGTTATTTTAATGTTTCGAATCTTGTTTTGTGTCGATTGGCAGATCTGAAAAAAGTATTAGAAATTTTTTGAGAAAATTATTTTCTGAATCAATTATCTTTAAAAATGCGGTCTGTTTTTTAATTACAAGAATACATAAGTCGACACCTGGATGAACGGGTGTACATTTATTAATCGACTTAAGAAGAAGTGATTTTAAATATATCGCTATAGTTATAGGAGGTTATTTTAACTCTTGTAAAAATTTACAACCGAGCTAGAAATGAATGGTCACCATACGTATAAGTATCGTTTTTTTTTTATAAATATTAAGTATACGCCCCCATTGTGGTGTAGTATACCATGTCGTATGACTATTATTAATTTGAAGTTTTTCTCTATTAAACAAGTTTTTAATAAATTTTTATCGCTTGCCATGCTCATAAATATATTTATGTTAAAATCAATACTTTTTTAAGAAAAATTATCTATTTTAATTTATTTTAATATTTTAATCTAATTTTAATTTTTTAAAATTAAATTTAACTGAATGGTTTTGCTTTTATTTTTATTATTCTTTATTTGGGATACTAATAATTATTTTAAAATTGAGTAAGGGTTTTAGCCAATATTTGTAAAAAAAAAACAAAATTTAAAATCGTAATGTTGAAAGATTAAATCTTAAAAACGCCAGTACGCTAAAGAAAGGTTTTAAGGAATGACTTATAGCTGTGGTTAATCGTCCAAAATATTTGCTACTTTTAGATAGAAAAAATTAGGAGATTTTGTTGCAAACAATTCCTTTTTATTTTAACTCCAAATCTTATTTTTATTTAAAATAAATATACCATTCCGAGTTATCTCAAAAATAGTCGTATATAAATTAGGTTTAATAGAAGAACTTAATGCTTGTTCGAAAAAAATCCGAAAATGTGCCAGGTACCAGGTATAAGATATTGGAAATTTTGAGTAAAATTACCGGCCCTGGGGGTTAGCGCAAGGGAAAAATGAATAGGAAATATTCAATTAAATATTTATATGTAATGTTGAAAATTAAAAAGCTTGGCCAAAACTTGGTCGGCCATGAGATTTTCACCAACTGTTTGTTGCTCTAACGTTTGCCTAAGCAGCAGTTTATTTTTGTTTAGTAACAATAACTTAGAAATATCCGTTTAACCACTATATCCAGTTTTTTTAGTGACGAGCATTTGATAAAAAACTTCGTTTCTTCTGGCAATTCTTTTAAAATGTAAACCAAAGTAATTTAATCAATAATCCCAGGAAAGTCACGTGGGATCGCAAACTCCGGCTAAGCATCAATGAAATTCCATAAGCCTGAGTTAAGTTCAAATGTTTTTGTACCCCAAAGAATATTACTATGTAGTAGTTTAACATCTTAATATTTGTTTGTACCAAATGATGCCTTTACTGGTAGTTTTAAGTCTGCAGGTTAGAATCACCAAAATTTTGGACAATCCTGATGGTCTCATTTAAGGGAAAGAGTATACCTTTTTTCAAACGAGTACACTTTTCATGTTGTAATGTACTTTGAGCGAGTGGACTTGGATACGTTTTCAGCTTATTTAAATACTTGTCCACATAGTTTAAGATTTAACTAGTGGAACATGTAGTTCCTTATAGATGTTGCTGTTTCTAACATCCCAGGAGGCATCAGCTTTCATTTTTAGGACTTTGTTTTGACGGTGTTGAATTTTCTCTTTGTTCGAACCGGAGGCATTGCCCCATAATTGTACCCCGTAGCATCGATTTGGTTTCAAAATAGAGCTGTAGAGCAGAAACAGAGTTCTACAAATCAGCCAATGAACTTGTTCAGTTTTAAATTTCATTTGCTGCTGCTTCACATCTTTATATGACTTCCATGTAAGACGAAAATCCAGGTGAATGTCAAAAGATTTTGTCTCAAATTTTTAAATTACCAAATAACTTTTAAAAGGGATTGGGAAAATTGGTTACCTTATTTGAAATCAAATTGGGAATACGCTTCAATTTATTTATTTCCTTTTATGAATTTATTTCCTGCAACGGTTAAAGGCTATACTTTTTGTAATTTAACCAGGTTTAAGAAAAATAATCGGGCTGATTATTGGATGCAAAAATTTCTATAGGTTGTTTTTTTGCGTAGGGAACTTCAATAGGGGAAACGTAGCAGGTAGATAATTAACTAAGGTAAATTTGCATGCAAAGACTTACAGCAGAACAAAGGTAATAAATCTTTTATATAACATTTCAAAAATTCGTGATCTATTCATTAAGGTTTAAACACCCTTTGTCAAGCTATCGAGGCGCATAAACGTCTATCTGACATCAGTTGAAATTAAGCTTCCGAAGCGGAATAAATTCAAAATCGTATAGGTATTAAATTTTTAGAAATATTCCTGGACAGAACGGTATTTGAAATCAGGAATTTCTTTTCACTACGGATCGCGGTATAGTAAAAAATTTAAAATAACCCATTTTTAGACAAAATCCATTAACGTATCCCGATACATTTTTGAAAATATAGCCACTTATGCCATAATTATTTGCACAGGTACTTAATGAAAAATTCAAAAAAAAAAATACAATTTTGAATAAATTCAGGAACATAATTCTTGACTTAAAAATGTGTTTTTTTCTTGCTGTTATATTTGAAGTAATGTTTAACATTTCCACTAATATAAAACGATAAGCGAAAAGAGGATTTAGAACTCATCTGATGTATACATGATAAAACAAAAACAGGGTTTGTATTTTATAAATAAAACCAAAACAAAAAGTTATATTAAATCCGCACAAAGCAATTTAACCAAAACGAATTTTGCCGCCCAAAACCAAAAAAAGTCACAATCAAATAATTCACACTTTTGGAAAAATGTTATTTAGAAAAGGCTAAACAGTTACCCACACAAACACATTTTAATACATTTTGGCATAAACATATATATAAATGTAAATGTATTTATGTGTGTTTGTTTGAGCGCCTGTAACCATGTTTGTACATGAAAATACTTTTACCAAAATGTGTATAATTTTTAGCTCAATTCGCATGTCTTAATGACATAGGTAAATATGTGATGGAACTTAAAACCATAATGACTGTCTGTCATTATGTCCTAAGGCCTCAAAATATTTGAAAACCTTGTTTCTCAACCATTTATTTGACATGTTATAGAAACATTTGCCTTTTCCGTGTTATGTGTAGATATATATTTCGTCTGTTCTAATTTCCTTTTTTGTAAATAAATATTTGTTTTATTTTATTTTTTCCTCCACTTCTGGTTGCGTTTTTTCACTTTGTTTAATTCAATAATTTGTTTGTTTAAGTATTGATTTTTGTTGAGTAATTTAAGTATTCAAATTACAGGGTCTTGGTTTTATATAAACAGTTGAAAATAAGTCAATGTCAATAAAGAAGCTTAAATAAATATATTAGTTTCATATTTAAAGTAAATATTTCTAATATTAAAAAGGTTTTTGCTTCCCTATTGAAATTTAAATAAATGTAGTAACATGGTTTTGCATTTGAGCTGACCATATATTCAAGAAATGTATTTAAGAGCCTTTAAAGCTAAATATATTAAAAATTTAGCAAAAAAATTAAAAATATTTAATGGAAGAATTGGTAAGTTCTGAAGCTACACAGAAAAAATTATTTCCATATTTTTTAAATTAACGCATCGATTAAAAAAGTTTTCATTTTAATTAAAAATTTAATAGCAACAATTAAATATTTAATTGCTTTTGCAAAAAGATGCCTAATTAAAGACTCTTTAAAATAGGAAGTGATTTCTCATCGTAATTTCGTTGTTTAACGTTTCTAAGCTCTCGTTTTTGTATAATTGCTATACATTTTAAGCTAAGTGTACCAAATAAAAAATAAAAATAAAATTATGAACTTAAATAGGTGAGATCAGTTGACTTGAGTTAAATTTTTGATTGTAAAGTTAAGTAAAACATAAGTTATATTTAAATTTTGACATATAGGATTTCTCCTTGGTTAAGTAAATAAAGCGTACGTCTTGTAATCATAAGGTCCCTGGGTCGAGTCACATTTTAGACTTATACGTATTTTATGCTAAAATAAATTGTACTTGCAAATTAAACAAAAAATATTAATAAAAAAAGCACTGAAATAAATAAACATTTTATATATATAAATAAATTAGTAAATAAATAAATAAAAAAACAAAATAAATAAACACTAGGCTTTGACCAAATTCTTGAAAACCCTCAATTATACTTTCTGCCTTTATATACCAACTTCAATGAACTTAGTGAGAATTATTTTAAGCAAACCAAAATATTAAAAAGTTCCTTAAAAAACCCAACAAACCATTTTCGTTATTAAACTGTTTTGTTTTTTTCCCCTTATACATCTGGGTAACCATTAGATACCACAAATCTTTCTGTATTGCAACAACTTGAAATTTTATTCAGGATTTAATCCCAACTTCACTTAGTTTTTTGCATATTAGAATTTTTTTAAAATTAAATCAACAAATTTCTTAACTGAAAATCATTTTTATTTTTTTCTGTGTGTATCTATTTATACGTACGAACATATAAAAAAAGAATACTTGTTTGGCCTTTTTTGGGAGTTTTAAAAGTCCTATTTTGTTTTTGCACTTTTTAGGTTGTTTTGTGTTTTCTTAACTAATAAAGAAAGAAAAATAATTTAGATTCTGTTCGGTAAGTCTTAAGCAAATTGTAAAAAACATTGCTGGTCCATCTTAAAATTTTTGACTCTAAGGGGCAGAAAAGAGTAAAAACTGTATTTTTGTATTTTTTAGGTATTTGTTAAAACTTCTTAATCGAAAATATAAAAACAGAATGCAAACTATATTCTAGAGGTCTAAAAATAATGTAAATATGTTATTCGTCTTTTTTTAATGTGGGAACCAAGGAGTTTAACAGAGTAAGTGATATATATTTGTATTTAAGGTAAAATTCTTATTATAAATTATTGCACAACAGATTTCAGTTGAGGTACAGAATCCAATAGTCCAAAAAACTATTTTTAAGTTTCTGCGCACTTTTGCAAAAAGCTATCTTTTTAAAATATTTTTAGTTATTTTTTATATTTATATTTAAAAGGTCCAAAAACATGAGATGGAGGACTAGCCACCCAGACAGTAGGAGAAAAATAATTTTTTTGCAGTTTTGGTCCTTTTTTAAATTTAAAAATAAAATTTTAAAAGCTGTTAACACAGACTAAGGTTCAAAGTCAACTATGTGATTAAAAAAATACATTTTTTAACTTTTAGCACTTTTTGCCTTTTAAAGACTATAAGTCTACAAACATGAAATAAAGGACTTTTGTCCCAAATTAAATTTGAAAGTCAGCTAATGGAACAAAAATTAGTTTTTAAGCGTTTATGTTATTTTCTTTGTTAGTTTTGAGCTTATGAGTGAGTGTAAAAGTATAAAATGAAAAGTTTTGACGCTCGAAGCCAACTTACTGGGCAAAAAGTACTTCTATTATTTTTTTGATACTCTTTAAACTTTTTTTTAAAAAAACAAGCGGAATTAAAGGCGGATTTTATTAATGGTGAGGAAAAGTACTTTTTATGAGCTTTTTCTTGTACATGTATAAAACTAAGGACCGAATTAAAATAAAATGTTTTATAATAACACAAAAAGCGTGTGTTTATAATTTGCTTTTACTCTTCTCTTTATAAGATCCTTTTTTTTCTTTTACTCTATTTTCAGGGCAACACAATGGACATATTTGCTTTGAGTGAAGTGAAAGTATTTAGGGTATGTATTTTAGAAATGTTATTTGATTTTCATTATCAATATTAAAAATTCTTCATGTTTTATTTTTAACATAGTTCCTTATTAAGAATTCCTTTTCAGAACCTTTCCCTTGTAAAACATTTTATAAAAATACGAACCTTATGATTTAATTCCCAAAATGTTTTTGAAAAATCCCCAATATCATTTAATATGCAAAAATATTTTGTTTTCCTGTACACAAATAAGAAAATATATTTTCTAAGCTCTCTTTCGTATAAAAACTTTTTAATTGGGAAAGTTTAATTGTCAAAAATTTCCTCAATTTAAAGAATTTTTAATTTTAACTCAAAAATAAACAAATAAACTCCCCATTTTTTTGAGTTGGAGCAGTTTTCCATGTTTTTGTAAGTTAAAAAAATTTCTTGTTTAGACTTCCAAAATTTTGTCTTAATAATTAAATAAAAAACCCTTTAAAATTATTTATTTATTTGTTTTTGTTCCCGAATTCTCTTTAGTTTAAGAAACAATTTTTATTTTACTTTCTTTCTTTAAGCATTTTCTATAGGTTAAAGTTTATTTTTACCTTCAATTAAACCAAAGTTTGTCTCACGTTAACAAAAAACTTTTATGTTTTAAAATATTTAAGTTTATTTCTTTCCGGTTATGATCATATTTATTTAATACAAATGTTTTTTTTTTTCTACATTTGCGTGTCTTTTTTCTATTATATGGTACAAGTAGTTTTAGTATAATTTTTTTTGTTCTAAATGCAACTAGGTCAGTTCGTATACATACGCACGTACCAACATACGTACATAGACTTGTATGCAGAATATTTTATTCGTTTTTTACTTTTATTTACGAAAAAAGAGTACAAATGAAACAAATTAAGTAGTAAAGTCTTTGGGGTTCTAAGGTGGTAAATATTAAAAAGGGGAAGCTTTACATACATATATTAGTAATTTTCAATACGGTCCCAACTTTTGTTTTCAGACCAAAAATCCGTTAAGGACAAAGTGTCCTAACGGTAAAATTTTTTGAAGTGTGTTATTTGAAAAAAAATCCAAGGATTATTACTTAATACAAACCTTAGGAACAAAAAAATTTTAATTCCCAAAAACATGTATAAAATCCCCTGGACTTACAAATATTTTTTTAAAGAAACAAAATTTATTTCAAATGCAATTTTTCTCGAAAGCACTTTGACAGCAAACTTTCTTTATATTTTTTATTTCCATAATTTTTAAGAAAAATTCTAAAATTTCCACCAATAAAAAATTTCGAAAATCAAAAATACTTTTTTTTTATCATTCTAAGTTAAATATAGAGAAAGTTACTAAAGTTGAAGGTAGTTTGTATATTATGATGAAAAAAATGTTCAATTCCTAAACCGAAAAATTCCCAAAATTTTTAAAATACGTATAAAATCTCTCGTTTGATGTTAAGCATTCATGTTTTTATATGGTTTAGTTATTGTGTAACAAAAATTGCAAACATACAGAAATAAACTGAACATACTTAAAACATATATAAACAAAAATTTATAATATCCCAAAAAGCGTAGAAAAATCCCAAAAAAAAAGTTTTTATTTTAATTTTTATAAATTATTAAGGATTTCATCCCAATTGAAGTTTATTTATAGAATTTGATTAGGGTTTAAGTTTGTCTACATGCATTTCAGTTGTTTTTACACCAAACCATCAGTAGACTTTAATTAAATTAAAAAAAGACTCATGAATATTTTTGCTTATATTTAGTAATTTTAATATACATATAAAAAATAAAGCTGAATTTTTACAAGAATTCTGTTATTTTTAAGCTCAAGTAAGAATAGCTTTTTATTCTAACATTTTGCAAACGAATAAATTAGTAAAAATCTTTTTAACGTTTCATGTTCTAAATTAACCCCAAATATATGTAGATTAACATTGAAAGTTGGTCACAATCTAATAAAATTTTTAAAATTTTAAAATATATTTACAGAAGAATAGTTAAAAATAAAAAAATTTTATTTTGTTAATTAGATATTTACAAATTTAAATTCCTAATTAAGTTTCAATTTCATTTTCAAATTCCCAATGGATATTAAAAAATCGCCAAAAATTCCCAATTTTGGAATATGTTACAATTGCCTAGATTAAACTAATTTATTAATACGTAAATAACACATGTTTTTATAAATGTCTTAGAAAAATAATTTCTTCGTCATCTTGATTGGTTTAAAATTCCTTAGAATTTGTAAAAAATCCCAAAAACTGCAATTAAGTAAAAGCTTTCAAAACTTAAAAAAAATATATATTTTTAATGAAACGAAAATGAAAGTTTTTTTAAATTCCTAATTTTACTTTTTCAAATTCCCAAAAAAGATTAAAAAATCCCCAAAATTTTCCCATCAGCAAAGTTAAGCATTTTTATGTTAATATGCATTAATTAACAGGTTTAATATTTATTTTGAAAATAAAATTTTAGGCCCATAAAAATTCCTAAATTTTCCCTGAAAAATGGCGTTATTTTTAATTCTAAGCTAAGCGCTTGGTAAATGTTTTTAACAGAATGTTTCCTAGTAGCTGTTAAGCGTAAATATGTTGTTACTTTGAATGTAGAACCCCTTTTTATTTTAAATTTTTTATTATTTTTTCAATTCACCAACTTTATGTTTGTGCAGCTAAAGTATTTTCCCATGTTATTACTTTTTTTTGTTTTATTTTATATTTACCATTTCCATTATTTAGAAACCAAAAGATTAAGCGAAAAGTATTTAGTTGCAACCATATAAAATAAAAAAAAAATTGAAATAAAATAGAAAAACACATAAGAGCCTTAGGATGTTACTGGTTGCATGGCACGGTTTGTTGAACTTTGTATGTAATTTTTAAGGGTAAAGTAAGGACTTAAAAAACGGCAGATTTAAATCGTTAAATGTTTGAATAAAAATCCCTTTTTTAATCTCGTTTTTCTGACACTAAGTGTACTTGTGTGCAGTCATACATTTATATCTCTAATGTACGCTGTTTTTGGTTGTTTTTTTCTATGGATGTATGTTACGGTTAGTTTGTGTTTTTATTTTCCATTCGAGCTTATTTTCCGCAAAAATAAAAGTAAAAATTTGGAAAATATGCAAAGTTTCATTCTGATATTTATGTCAAATTGTTTGTTTGCTATTTCCCAGCAAATGCAAAACAAGCATTTTTTTAACCTCAGGGAGAAATGTGCTAAATTTTACAAACTCATGTTGATACAAATTTGTTAATTTTTGTTGCAGCTGTTTCTATTGTTGTTGTTTTCGTTGTTGGTTATTGTTTTTAGAAATTATGAATTATGCTTAATATTAAGCCTTTTAAGCTTTCAAATAAAACTTACTGTTCGTTGTTGGCAGTTAGCAGGTTAATATACCATTTAAGGAAGAATATGCTTGCGTGGTGTTTTAATGTAAAAAAAAGTTAAAAAATATTACTATAGTTACTTACCTGCAAGATTTTTGCATAACCTCGGCCCGATTATAGCCACTAATTTTGCAAAAAGATTCATTGCAATACACAATGGGAAAGTCAACAATTTGGGCATTGGCTAGAAGAAATGAGCTGTCAGCTGTAAAAAAACAGAAAAAAATGTTTAATTATTATTATTTATTGTGTAATTTTAGAATTAAAAATATTTGCATTAATTTTCTAAAATTTCACATTTTTCCTATTTAAAAACATTTAAACATTTAAATTTAAAAACTTTGTAAAACTACGTGATAAAACCTAAAAATATAAAGTTGGAAATCTGTTAAGGAATTGTCTACCATTAATGTCCAAAAGATGATTTAGGAAACAAACGTTAAGATAATAAAAAGATGTTTTTGACATCACCTGAAATTTAATTCAGGAAAGATATCACTTAAAAAAGCTTGAAACCACAATATAACATCGTGGCAAAGGCCGTTAAGGCATCAGCCTGAAAGGACAAAAGAAAAAACTGCGAAAACATAGCCGCAACAGTCCGAAGGCATCACAATTGCTTACCAGATATGACGATAAGCAGGCGCTATTTTAAAAATTACAAGTAAGAGCGCTATATTCCGCTGTGCCGAACCTTATATACCCTTCACAAAGTGTAAGGGGTTTTACCATAAATGTTTCAAATTTTGTATGGCAACCCCCTTAGGGGTTGGGAATAGGGGGTAAGTATGTTCTAGGAAAATGTTTGGAAAGAAAAACCAATGGGGGTCGGTCGTACACTTATTTTATAAGGCCGACTCAAGGAAAGTTGTGAATATTTTAACTTAATTTTTGTAAATTTTGTATGGCAACCCCCTTAGGGGGCGGAGATATCGGGTAAGTATGTTTAAGGAATATATTTGGGAGAGGAAAATAATGGCGGTGGATTGTACACTTTATTTCCCCAAAGCCGACTCTGGGGATGTTTTGGACGTTTTTACATCATTTTTGTAAACTTTGTGTGGCAACTCGCTTCTGTGGTGGAGATAGGGGGTAAGGTTGTTCTAGGTATATGGGGATCTGTGATAAATTTTATTCTTCTAAGGGCGACTCCAGGGTTTTACCTAAATTTTTTTAAATTTTTTTATGGCAACCTTGTTTAGGGCTGGAGATGGGGGGTAAATATTCTCTTTGAAATTGTTTGTGAGGAAAAATTAAAGGAAGTCGGTCCCCCCGGAAGCTGTGGCAGCGATTTAAATTACGAAAAATAAAACTTTGTATGGTAACTCTGTTAGGGGGTGAAGATATGATGTAAATATGTTTCCCAAAATGTTTGTAAAGAAAAATTATC
This sequence comes from Melanophora roralis, assembly GCA_963583895.1. NCBI lineage: Eukaryota > Metazoa > Arthropoda > Insecta > Diptera > Rhinophoridae > Melanophora > Melanophora roralis. Next base: position 88,687,964 of record OY757190.1, read on the forward strand.
AGAAATCAATCTTACATTGCATCTGCCTTGGGGCAACTCCGGGACAGTTGTGGAGGTTTTTATGTAAAAATCCTAAAAAAAATAAACAGGGGTAGTTGTGGCTGCTGGCTTATATCGCTGTCAGTTGTCGTAGGATTTTGCTGATTTTACCAGTTAAAGTTCCGCGGGTATACCTAATGTGTTTGTATGACAAACAGTTCCGAGAAATATTAAGTGGCTTTAGAAACTTGATTTTAACAGAATAACGAATATACGGACAGAGGGAAATCGTTAAATCAACTTTCATAAATGGATATAAAAGAAACCACATTGCTAATGTAAAGGCTATGAAAACAAACAAGGCACCTGTGGAAGATGGCTATTCGCCAAAGCTATTTCAGGCTATTTCTGCAGGATTAGTGGACATTCTACAGCCATATGTTTGTGATGCTTAGACATATGGACAGTTTTTTAGAACAAGGGCAATAGGACCTACCATTTAGGTTTTGAAGAAAAACGATTAGACCAATTGTGATAGCTGAAACGGTATCACCCAGCAGTGGGCTTTACAGAAACTTCCAGAAAAACAGGCAGGTTGTTGGCAACACCGGAATTGTTTGGATCAAATTAATACTGAATGTGCTGAACTTGTTAATGTTCGTACGAATAACATGTTAAACATTTTGACCAAATAAATTCACAAATGCAGAGCTCTGACGGCTTACGAAGAAATAACCAGTAGTTCGTCAGATAACAAAAACAAAATGGAAATGGAAAGGACTTACCCGCCGTTAACCAGCTGACAGCGTTACGAGGGCCCTTCTAAAATGTAACCCCCATGGAAGTCGGTACTCCGGCCGGTACTCAGAACAATATTAAAACAACTAGGGAAAAATATTTTGTTGAAACTGAAGTATTTTTTAATTATAAAATTATTTGAAATTTTGCTTTTGATTAGTTCAATTAGGAAGTTTTAAAGTTAAACTGTCACAAAGGGCCCAAAGAAACAGGGGCAAGTCGGCTGCACCTCATTATTTCTCCATTTCCGCAGCCGCCTGTTTTATTTAAGTTAAAAGTTAACATCAACTTAAATGAAGAAAAAACATATCAAGCGATCTCCGCAATTCCCAATAATATTTAAGTCCTTAGCTTTCAGAAAAAAAATTTTTAGGCAAAAAATTGTTGCAGAAAAATAAAATTATTCTCCCATGCTTTGAGCTAAAAATTTTTTAATATTTTTTCATTTTATCTTTATCCCTGTTCTTAATGTTATTTTATTTCGTTTTAATGTTATATTAAAATTATATTATAATTTAAAAAATTTACTTTGTTGTTTGATATTTCTTTTAAAAGTCAAAGTTTATGCTAAATTATATATGTATGCGTGTATGTGTTAGCATAAAGCAAATAATCGTAGAAAATGTCATACATATGTTTGCATGTATGTTTGCATAAAATTATCATAAAAGCTGTTGACACTTAATTATGCAAATTTTAATATAACGCCCCCTTTCGTTATTGTTATTATTATTAAATGTGTACAAAAACTTTTTGCTGTTATAACAATTTTATATACGAATGTATGTAGGTATGCTAGTGTATAGCAATGTTCCATATGTAACACACACATACACCCAGACACACACACACATGCACAAATATATACTTTTGCAAAAAAAAAAAAACAAAATTTATGCGTTCAGTGTAACAAGTACATAAAATATAACAAATTCATTTAAAAATTTTAAGCAACACTTGAAAGCCAGAACTGTAAAAGAATTAAAAATTTAAAAGCATCTTAGATTAAAAAAAATTTCTGAAAATAATAAGTTCCCATTGGATTTTATTGCAATTGGTCCATAGATTATCATAGCTCAATTAAAAGCTGTAGTCGAGAAAATAAAAAAATATTGTTTCAAAGTATTATTTTTCATGCTCAAGCCTCTTCTCAAAAGAAATTGTCCCCCAAATTTTGAAAAGTTTAGACCCATATCAACCCAACCTTCCCCATATGGTATTTTCTCGGTAAGCGTAATACTCCGCTTAATAAACATGTTATGCATGCTGCATAACCAGATTCAGTTTTACTTGTTTTCATGTAAAAAAAAATCTTGCAAGAGGTAATTGACAATCGGTTCATATTTTCTCACAGGGGCTGTAAAGATTATGAAAATCAAAAAATCTCAAAAAATTAAACTTATATTTATTTTAATTTTTATCATTTTTTCTAAAAATATTTATTACTTTTGATTTTTTTGTCAAAAAAATATTAAAATTTTTTGATATTTTTTTTGCAGAAATAATTTTTATTTTTATAAAAATCAATTTTGATTTAATTCGATTTTTTTTATTTTCTTATTATGTAATTAAAAAATTTTTCAAGATTTAAATACTTACTATTAGTTCAGGTAGATGAATATTCAGAATTTAAAAAATTTAAAATTACTTCCGCAAAAATGAAATTCATTATTATTTCTTAACAAAAAAAATTTATAGAAATTGAAAAAGAAGAAGAACATTTAAAATTAAAATTTTAAAAACTACTTGAATTTAAAAACATCGTCAATTTGATAGTGTACTTGACTTTTCGACATTTCCTTCATAGAAAAAAAAATATTTTCAATTAAGAAATTTGTTATATTAATTAAAAATAAGCATTAATTAAAATTTTCATTAAACGATTTTACAAATGCAATAAACATTTTAATAGCACTTCAATTAACCTTTGTTTAAATGAAAATGTGATATAAAATTAAGAATTTTATTCAATTTATTTTTTTTTAAATTTTGATATATTTATTGTTTATATTACTTATTATAATTTATATTTATTCGGCTTTAAATTCATTATTTAAATGGTGAGAGCTAAGAATGGAAATTTTTTTATTAAAAATTAAGGAATTCCGATACTAGCCGAGTGTAATGCATTTTTTGAAATCAGCTACGATTGCTCGTCAGCAGCACCCTTTCTATTCGGTACTACTGTAATTTGAAAGTGGATATGTTCTAATTAAACAAACTTTAACTAGAATTTGAATACTGGAATTATATTCATATTCAAGGTCAAAGAAAAAACCGGGAAAACCCTAAAAAAGATTTAAAAATAATAAAAAACAAAAAAAAAAGAAAATAGAAAAAAAGTCGAACCAATCTAGCATCGAACCTGGCACCTTTTGGTTGCTAGGCTGAGACTCTACCACTAGATAACAGAGACATTAAAATTTAAAAATTGTAACTCTCATTTATGCAAGCGTTCGTGTTCATTTTTGATTTTTGTATGCTCACCTTAAAAGGTACAAAAGCGTTAAGCTACGAAAATCCTAAGTAAAATTATGGCGTTTTTTAAGATTTTGTAAATTAGCATTACTGTTGGCATTTAGTTTGCAAATGCAATTAAAATGTTTAACTGTCGCAGTTAAATATTTATTTAAAAAGGGATTTTTTATTAATGCGCTAATTAAAAAAAAATTTGGAATAATTTTTTCTGTGTTGTACATGATTTTTATTTATAGTCCCGGTTTTATTATGGTTTGACCCATTTTCAAACCTCACTTTCAGGTAACACATTTTTCACATACGCCGGAACGTAAAATCGGACCACATCACTACGTCTAGGCTCAAGGCACATGCAAGATAAGCGAACGAGAATATTTGTACGGTTAGTCATGCAATTATGTCCAAGCATACCAATTCTAGGACAGTGCTGCAATGTAAGATGATAAATTATTTTGGGTGCGGGATATTCCTAGGTTATTGTATTGGTTGAATATTCTGACAATTGAGGAAAGACGCCAAGAAGCAGTTGATCTAAGGAACCCAAACTTTTTGCAAGTCAATAGTTGGTAAAATGACGAAAATCTGTCAAACTCGTGTTTTATTGTTTAAGAGACACAAAAAGTATATCAGTGGCTTAAGTGTATATTTTCTGAGGCTTTAGACGTTTTTTGAAGGTCTATTTTAACAGTTTTCGTTTTATTTATTAGTTGAACTATTTGTTTTAAGACAATTTTATTTTCTTTGTCAGGCTCAAGTTCAATACTATACTAAATTCTCATTTATTTGCAAATGAAGAAATTAATATTTTTTTAGTTTTAACTACTTTATTAGCGTTAGTTAAGAAAGGAAATTTTATTGAAAAAACAAGATTTTTACCGATACTAGCCGAGTAGAATGCATTTTCGAAAAACAGCTACGATTTTCATCATCAGTACTCTTTGTTCGGTTGTTAGTTTATTAATTTGGTTGTAAACATCAGCCATTTAACCCACTGATCCATGTGGCGAGGTGAGTCGGCACGAAGTTTTTTTCCACTTAAACCAACTAAACCAAAGCTTTTTCTTTTTTCCACTTCTTATTACTAACGCCATCTCTATTTTAGTTTTAACACTAATTAGCGTAGCGTAGCCTTAACCATCTATCAGATGGTATTAAGAGCCGACTCACCTCGCCACATGGATCAGTGGGTTAAATGGCTGATGTTTACAACCAAATTAATAAACTAACAACCGAACAAAGAGTACTGATGATGAAAATCGTAGCTGTTTTTCGAAAATGCATTCTACTCGGCTAGTATCGGTAAAAATCTTGTTTTTTCAATAAAATTTCCTTTCTTAACTAACGCTAATAAAGTAGTTAAAACTAAAAAAATATTAATTTCTTCATTTGCAAATAAATGAGAATTTAGTATAGTATTGAACTTGAGCCTGACAAAGAAAATAAAATTGTCTTAAAACAAATAGTTCAACTAATAAATAAAACGAAAACTTATAAAAGCACACATGGCACGGTGATATATATATATATAACAATTTGAAAAATTGTACATATAAAAAATATGGTAGCTCTTAATACCATCTGATAGATGGTTAAGGCTACGCTACGCTAATTAGTGTTAAAACTAAAATAGAGATGGCGTTAGTAATAAGAAGTGGAAAAAAGAAAAAGCTTTGGTTTAGTTGGTTTAAGTGGAAAAAAACTTCGTGCCGACTCACCTCGCCACATGGATCAGTGGGTTAAATGGCTGATGTTTACAACCAAATTAATAAACTAACAACCGAACAAAGAGTACTGATGATGAAAATCGTAGCTGTTTTTCGAAAATGCATTCTACTCGGCTAGTATCGGTAAAAATCTTGTTTTTTCAATAAAATTTCCTTTCTTAACTAACGCTAATAAAGTAGTTAAAACTAAAAAAATATTAATTTCTTCATTTGCAAATAAATGAGAATTTAGTATAGTATTGAACTTGAGCCTGACAAAGAAAATAAAATTGTCTTAAAACAAATAGTTCAACTAATAAATAAAACGAAAACTTATAAAAGCACACATGGCACGGTGATATATATATATATAACAATTTGAAAAATTGTACATATAAAAAATATGGTAGCTCTTAATACCATCTGATAGATGGTTAAGGCTACGCTACGCTAATTAGTGTTAAAACTAAAATAGAGATGGCGTTAGTAATAAGAAGTGGAAAAAAGAAAAAGCTTTGGTTTAGTTGGTTTAAGTGGAAAAAAACTTCGTGCCGACTCACCTCGCCACATGGATCAGTGGGTTAAATGGCTGATGTTTACAACCAAATTAATAAACTAACAACCGAACAAAGAGTACTGATGATGAAAATCGTAGCTGTTTTTCGAAAATGCATTCTACTCGGCTAGTATCGGTAAAAATCTTGTTTTTTCAATAAAATTTCCTTTCTTAACTAACGCTAATAAAGTAGTTAAAACTAAAAAAATATTAATTTCTTCATTTGCAAATAAATGAGAATTTAGTATAGTATTGAACTTGAGCCTGACAAAGAAAATAAAATTGTCTTAAAACAAATAGTTCAACTAATAAATAAAACGAAAACTTATAAAAGCACACATGGCACGGTGATATATATATATATAACAATTTGAAAAATTGTACATATAAAAAATATGGTAGCTCTTAATACCATCTGATAGATGGTTAAGGCTACGCTACGCTAATTAGTGTTAAAACTAAAATAGAGATGGCGTTAGTAATAAGAAGTGGAAAAAAGAAAAAGCTTTGGTTTAGTTGGTTTAAGTGGAAAAAAACTTCGTGCCGACTCACCTCGCCACATGGATCAGTGGGTTAAATGGCTGATGTTTACAACCAAATTAATAAACTAACAACCGAACAAAGAGTACTGATGATGAAAATCGTAGCTGTTTTTCGAAAATGCATTCTACTCGGCTAGTATCGGTAAAAATCTTGTTTTTTCAATAAAATTTCCTTTCTTAACTAACGCTAATAAAGTAGTTAAAACTAAAAAAATATTAATTTCTTCATTTGCAAATAAATGAGAATTTAGTATAGTATTGAACTTGAGCCTGACAAAGAAAATAAAATTGTCTTAAAACAAATAGTTCAACTAATAAATAAAACGAAAACTTATAAAAGCACACATGGCACGGTGATATATATATATATAACAATTTGAAAAATTGTACATATAAAAAATATGGTAGCTCTTAATACCATCTGATAGATGGTTAAGGCTACGCTACGCTAATTAGTGTTAAAACTAAAATAGAGATGGCGTTAGTAATAAGAAGTGGAAAAAAGAAAAAGCTTTGGTTTAGTTGGTTTAAGTGGAAAAAAACTTCGTGCCGACTCACCTCGCCACATGGATCAGTGGGTTAAATGGCTGATGTTTACAACCAAATTAATAAACTAACAACCGAACAAAGAGTACTGATGATGAAAATCGTAGCTGTTTTTCGAAAATGCATTCTACTCGGCTAGTATCGGTAAAAATCTTGTTTTTTCAATAAAATTTCCTTTCTTAACTAACGCTAATAAAGTAGTTAAAACTAAAAAAATATTAATTTCTTCATTTGCAAATAAATGAGAATTTAGTATAGTATTGAACTTGAGCCTGACAAAGAAAATAAAATTGTCTTAAAACAAATAGTTCAACTAATAAATAAAACGAAAACTTATAAAAGCACACATGGCACGGTGATATATATATATATAACAATTTGAAAAATTGTACATATAAAAAATATGGTAGCTCTTAATACCATCTGATAGATGGTTAAGGCTACGCTACGCTAATTAGTGTTAAAACTAAAATAGAGATGGCGTTAGTAATAAGAAGTGGAAAAAAGAAAAAGCTTTGGTTTAGTTGGTTTAAGTGGAAAAAAACTTCGTGCCGACTCACCTCGCCACATGGATCAGTGGGTTAAATGGCTGATGTTTACAACCAAATTAATAAACTAACAACCGAACAAAGAGTACTGATGATGAAAATCGTAGCTGTTTTTCGAAAATGCATTCTACTCGGCTAGTATCGGTAAAAATCTTGTTTTTTCAATAAAATTTCCTTTCTTAACTAACGCTAATAAAGTAGTTAAAACTAAAAAAATATTAATTTCTTCATTTGCAAATAAATGAGAATTTAGTATAGTATTGAACTTGAGCCTGACAAAGAAAATAAAATTGTCTTAAAACAAATAGTTCAACTAATAAATAAAACGAAAACTTATAAAAGCACACATGGCACGGTGATATATATATATATAACAATTTGAAAAATTGTACATATAAAAAATATGGTAGCTCTTAATACCATCTGATAGATGGTTAAGGCTACGCTACGCTAATTAGTGTTAAAACTAAAATAGAGATGGCGTTAGTAATAAGAAGTGGAAAAAAGAAAAAGCTTTGGTTTAGTTGGTTTAAGTGGAAAAAAACTTCGTGCCGACTCACCTCGCCACATGGATCAGTGGGTTAAATGGCTGATGTTTACAACCAAATTAATAAACTAACAACCGAACAAAGAGTACTGATGATGAAAATCGTAGCTGTTTTTCGAAAATGCATTCTACTCGGCTAGTATCGGTAAAAATCTTGTTTTTTCAATAAAATTTCCTTTCTTAACTAACGCTAATAAAGTAGTTAAAACTAAAAAAATATTAATTTCTTCATTTGCAAATAAATGAGAATTTAGTATAGTATTGAACTTGAGCCTGACAAAGAAAATAAAATGGTCTATTTTAACCTCAGACAGTCTAAGCTAACCTGGTACGTGAATCAGAAATCAATTCAGTTATGGGCTATATGTATTTGTAAAGTACAAGATTTATATACATAATCAGCAAATATTCGAAGTTTTCTAAGATTCTACGATTTTTTTACATTCTTATATTATATCTTAAAATCGCCAAAATACCCTATTTGCATTGATGGGAGATGCAAAGACCTTAGTGGCATGGATGAAGAATGCAATATTTTTTTTTACAAAATTTTAAGAAAAGCTTGTTGTTTTGCAAAACGACTATAATTTTTAATTCCCAAAAATATTGTAAAAAAACCCCAAAACTTCCTTTGAGACAAAAATATTTTTTTAACTAAGAAAAAGTTTATTTAATATATTGTTAAGATTAAAATAAATTTAAAAAACATATTTTATGCCAAAACTTTGAATGAATTATAAAAAAATTTTACACTTTAAAATTTGAGCACAAGCATTTTTGAAAACCCAAAAGTAGCACCTAAGTGGCCGTTTCTTAAATTCTGTTTTAAAAACGAAATTAAATTTCATTGAAATTTAAATAAAACCTTAATATACATTTGTTTTTTTTATTCATTAAGGTATTAAAGTGTTTGCTCCCTAAAAAATGTGGCAACGTTGTAAATAAAACACGCGGGTAAACAAATGCTTTTTTGTTTTGAAAAATTAAACAAACTGTCAAAATCATATGGTGTCAATATGAGACTTAATTTTTATTTAAGCGCGGATGGTTGTTTTTAAGTTTTAACTAAAAAAATGAATTCTGTGTTTAAATAGATTTTTATGATAATTATTTTACTTAAAAACTGGCCATAGGTTTTCTTATAGAGGTATTTGAAATTAAGACAATTTCCTACTTAAGGGACTTTAAACAGCCATAATTTTTAATAGTAATAAATATACACTTTTTTTATTGCACCAAAGGTTTCTTTTGTTTAAAACTTTAAGTAGTTTTTATTTTTTTAAATTTTAACTTCTACAAAATGCCTTGAGGATGTAACATAAACATATTTTATTATATCTATAGATACTGATGCCAATAGATAAATATGTTTGTATGTACAAAAATACACATAATATATCGTTTCCTGGCATTCAAAAGGGTGAATTACAACTTGCTATAGAGATACGCAACTTGAAAAAAAATTAATGTTTTGCAATTTTAAATGTGATTTCTATACAAAAGCAACAAATGAGGCCTCGGCTTTTGGTAGGCCTTTTGTTGCGCCTGTTGCTGCTTCCTTTTTTATACCTTCAGTTAAACGTTTTTTAAAACAGAAACTTAAAAATATGCCGCGATTTGTTCTTAATCTGCTGTAACATTATTAATCAAAACATTTTTTCATGACTCTATTTTTTAGGCGCTTTTGCATTTTGTTTGGCGATATGTACATAGCTATATGTGTACATTAATATTTAAGTGCACATATTTTTTTAATGTTTACATGAACACATTTTTAATTTCATTTGTTTACCTTTTTAAAAGTTTCCTTTCTTTATATAAACAAAAACAAAAAAAGTTTCTACAAAAAAAAAAAAAAACAAAAAAACATAAATTAAATAAAGTAAAAGGCGAAATAAAAATGTTTTCAATGCAAAAAAAAAATAAGGGACTAAGTACCATGTAAGTAAATACTTAAACAAAAATTATATTATATGATGCCCTAAGGATTTTTGTTTTTTTTTACAACTACACAGCACACACTCACGCATACACACATCCACACATCAGGAATTTAAAACAAACAAAAAAGCAAACAGTTACTGAAAAAGATGGTTAAATTTAAATAAAATAAAAATCCATATGGAAACGTCTCTTTAAGAACTTAACATGAAGTTCTTTAATATTAAAAATAAAGCGTTTCATATTTTATTCAAAGGATTTATTTTTAAAACGTAATTTTGCAAGGGTAGAGTAAAAGGAAAAGTTGAAAGTAAAGAAGTAAAATCCCTTGTCAAGCTGGAAAAAATTAGATTTATGTAAAGCTGAGAAGAAGTTCGCCTGCCCTGCACAGATTTTTTTGTGTCGTAGAAGTATTCAAGTAGCTTTGGTCTTAAGGGTTATAAACCAAAAAGTTTTCATAACATTTATTTATTTCTAGATGTCATACAGAGAAAGAAAAAAACACATTTTAAAATCAAGAATTTTATTCTTGGATTGATACAAAATCGTACTTGAAATTTTTAAGCACATTTTGCTAGACGCAGGATTTGCATGTCTTCTTTCGCTTTGTTTCTCTCCTGAAGTTTTTGGCTTTCCTATCTTTGAATTCCATGAAAGTTGTCATTTAATGCTTCTTGCTGGAACATTTTTATACATTCGGCTAAGATCGATATATTTTGTTGCACTCATTTATGTCAATGTCCCAAAATAGCTAATACAGCTCACGGTCCATGAGATAATTATACCCTCCGTTGCAACACAGATCAAGCCATAGAATTTTTCTCTCTTAAAAAGCACTTAGCAACGCCTCATCGGTTTCTTTCTATTAATTTTTAGAAAAAGCATTAGTTAACTCTCGCCCTATTTTGCCAAAGATATCAATGCCGTCCCCATTTGCAAAGAAGATGTGGCCTTTGGTGTTCCCTGTCTCCGTAAAGCTTTCCTCATATTTTCTCCATTCGTTTTTTAAAGTGATTGCACAATAAGCTGTAATCCACTTCTTATTTTTACAGAGAATCTAGTGCAACTTAGAGCCATTCGGCATACAAGTTTGGCTAGGAAATGGTATAAGAAAAATTTTTATTACTGACGTGTCGAAGACGGCATTGAAGAGGAAGAGATGGCATGCAATGATGTGCCTTTTTGGACAGCATGCAGGCTATGATCTTATGTGCCATATACCGTGATAGCTGGCGCAAACGGGGTTGTCTCCCTTTTTATGAATCGGGCACAGAATGCTGGGGTTTCAATCACAGGTAGTTTTTATGCTGCCAGATAGCGCAGACAAGCATATGCATGCATCTCATCAGCTGTTTTTCTGAGGTTTAATACAGCGGCTTTGCTGTTCATAAGCCAGTTAATTGATGCTTTGACCTGGAGGTGGATATTAAACCTCTCAATTTATGGTTGGTTGCGGGTTACAATTCTCAAATGAACCCTTAACTACTTTCAAGTTCGAAAAATGCTTCCCCCAAATCCCTGCACACTCGGAGTTTTGGTCACCAGTTTCATTTTTTCCTCTCTACACATCAAATAGGCGACTCTTTTGATTGACTCTTTAACTGCTGGCAGAATTTGCTGGCCTCGTTTTTGTTTCCATTTATCGCAATCCCGTACCGCATTGCCATTTTTTCTATTCCGTTTTTTTTCCTACGGAATAGGTGTGGCTTCTCTGTCATTTACGCTCGGTATCACTTCAACAAAGGTAAAATTGCCAAAGGCGCGGGTATTACACGACTTCGGCTGTGTAAGCGTGCTGTGATGAGTTTACACTTCTCTTAGTACCATTGCTTTCTTTTGGGGCCCCATTCGTTAGCCAAAATTTTCTTTGGCGGCCTTCGTCATTACATTGTTTGTATGCTGCCATTGCCCGCTGATATCCGCGGGTGGAGGAGAGTTTTATAAGAGAAGTTAAGGTAACTTCTTAGACGAGGCTTGAAATGTTAATTGTGAATGCAGGTTCTTGACGTGTAACTATCTCCCTGTGTTGTAACATATGTATTTTGTTGCATTTAGCCAATTATGTAACATTTATACTAAAAAGTAATGATCCAAACCTATGGTCGCTGGTCAGAATATCGGCACGTCCAATACGCCAGAAGCATGCCTTCCGTCACAACATGATCAATTTGATATTGCGTTTTTCCGTCAGATGACCGTCATGTTTTCCTATGGTCTTGTGACTTCCAGCGGCTGCGAAATTTATCATTCATTTAAATTCATTCCATTTCCTGAGGTGTTGGCGTTAACGGCTAATTTTGGGCAATTGAATACATTTATGGGACACTGTCTCTGCCTTCAAAATGGGAATAATTAGGCGGCGTTAAAATAAAGTCCTACGAATTAATACTGGTGCTTCTTGGTTTATTTAAATTTCCACTAGTTAAATGCAAAAATCCAAAATATGTGGGAAAGTATTTAAATTAGCACAAATAAAACCTTATTTCTTCCTTTTTTTTAAATCAATCTTTTCAAATATTTTAAATTAATCAAAATATCTTTAAGCTTTTTTTAAAGAAATTTTTCTAACGCATAAAAATCATTTATTTAATTGATTTAAAAAAAAAATTTTTTTGTTAAAATGCTACCAGCCTCTGATATCCTCAATAAAAAACTTTTAAAATATTTAACAAAAACAATCATTTTAAATTTTTTCTTTTTCATTACTTTAAATTTCAATTTGTAATTTATCCTTTAAAGCTTAAAATATTTTATTTTTTTTAACCAAAACACCTGTTAAGCATTTATTTCGTTATCTCTATTAAGACATTTTTTTCTTAAAAAAGAAAAACAATTTATTTTGTTGAACGTTAAAGAAAGTTTAAAGAATAAAGTACGCCAACACCAAGAAAAAAGTTATTTAAAGAAAATAAAGTAAAAACTTTTAATAATAAACTTGTTTGTAATGCACAACAAACTGGGGATCTAATCTAAGACCTTACAGCTGCCCTAACAAATGCAAACACGAATTCTACATCATCAATCACAAATTGAAACTCAGTTAGTGTTTAAAAAATGTGTTGACATCTTACACACCTATACTTACACAAAGAAAAAAAAAATAATAATAAATGTCCTTTAATGCGTTTCCTAACACTGTTGAACCAATCAGAGAAAATGTTATTATGAAATAATCATCAATATTCCCCCAATACAAATGACGGCTGTGAAAAATGAATGCCTATTGAACGCTAAAATGAAATACCTATAAGCCAGCAACTTGGCGTGCTAACTGTATAATATTAAATCTTTGCTAGTTTTTTGTTTTACTTTAAGAAGGGTTCAATGAAAATCTGGTTCTTTAATTTTATATAACTTAATTTGGTTCGAATTGAAGACAAATTAGGATATCGATGATCTTACTTGATGAGTATCCCTTTTGTTAAAAATTTTTAACATAATGTTGTAGTTTATTTAGAATAGTTTTTAGTCAAGTCAGTTTAAGTATACGCGTGCCATCCACATATCCTTTTTAGTGGTTTCTTTATTTAGTTTTAATAATACAAATCTCAATTAAAATTGAAGCAAGTACATGCGCACCTTCCATATATCCGCTTGATAAGTTATATGATGGAAGAGGAGGGCCCCCGGGCAACCTTCCATCAGCACAAGTGCCTAAGTCTACCTCCTCGTGGTATCAACCGGATAGCTTTCGGTTTACTGGAAGGCTAACAGACATGGCTAAGTTGAAAACAATCTGCCTTGGGCTAAAAGGCATCAGTGGTTATTAACTTACTGGTATGGCTTGAAGCAGGTTGTCCTTGTTGTCGCTGTGGCATGTACATTAATAATAAGTGGCACAGCAATGAAAGCTTTTAAGGGTACCAATACCTTATCTGTGTTAAAAAGAAATTAGTAGGAATTATACGGAAGTAGATTTCCGGGGCTGACAGGAGCCCTATCTGGTACCACGGGAAACAGTTGGCCCCATGTGCTTACCAAGTGCATGAACTGATCAATGGTGAGATTTCCTTCGGGGGTTCACGTTGTGGCTGTGGTTATCCCCAAGCAGGGCAACTGAGAACAAAAATTGGTAAGCTGGGGTCCATCCTGTGCTGGCCTCAGAGTGAGCGCGTAAGCGGTCTTATATGAACTTAAGGTTCAGAAGATAGAGTTTTGGCGGGTCTACCCAGGCACATGAACAACTGATGAAGTAGGTTAATAGCTGAAAACGTGTAAGTGTGTTTGAAAGTAGGTGAATAGGGAAACTGGCTATGGCTGGGGACCCTAGGATCTTAAACAAGATTCCATCAGAGTAGTAGCAAACAATGAAATGGCCTATATTAGCATGTTGAACCATGTGCATGACTCGGTCCTGACTGGCGGTGAGAAGATTATGAAGCGTTGATGAAATTGGAGAAATTGATTTTTTTAAATGAAAAGATCCTTCAAACAGAGCTGGGTGTCGCTTTTGTTGGGTGCAACATGATAATCATACTCTTTCTTGACTAAGGTTGGGTACGATTTCACAAGCGTGTGGAGATGTGTGGTCGGCGCGGATCTATCTTGAGTATGAAAGGCGAGATCAAAACTAGAGACGCAATTTGGGTTAAGATAGCCCAACTCCTCAGCAAGGGGTCTGTTATGGCATACACAGAGTCATGGCGGAGAAGTGCGACCTGTGTGATTTCGTAAGCCATTCTGGGGCGCTGGTGGACGCTTTGTTTCCTTAACGTCTTCCATATAAAATTTAAAAAAAAATTTAATTAAATTTAATTTTTGCTTTTAAATTGCGGCAATATGTTTAAATTTAGTTTGAACGCCAAATAAAATAAATTTTCTTCAAAATCTGAGCAAGGATATGGGTACCTTTTATAAATCCTTTTTAATAAAATCTTAATTTTGCTTACAAAAATCTATTATATATATAAAAAATTATATATAATGGTAAAGTATAAATTTTAAGCAATATCAGAGCAAGGATATTAGCAAGTCTAACACGTCCTTTTTAATAAAAAAATTCTTTTGGTATTAAAAAATTGGTCATAATGTAATAATTAAGCTGCAATAACAAGAAAATAAGTTTTTTGGAAAATTTTTCCAAGGATATGTGCTACTCTCGTATATCCTTTAACACAAAATCTGGCTTAAAATTAAAAAAAAATTTGGTATTGTAAAGAACTTTATCTAAAGGAATATAATAAAGGATTTAAGCAATATTGGAGTTAAGACCAAAATTAAAAAAGCACAATCTTTACCGAAATTAAGGAAAGGACAAGCTTGTCTCCCAGATATCGTTTTTAGTAAAATTTTTTTGATACTAAATTATGACGCAATATTTTTACATATTTAATTCAAATGACAAAAATATCAAGTTTAAGCTAAGTCAAAGCAAGAGTGTGCATACCTTTTTATATATCCTTTTTAGTGTTATCCTGCTTTTGCTTGTTTTTTTATAATGAAACATACTGGCTCTTCTTACAGAAGTTGTGACCAGATTTTTTGTGAACTATGCCTTATTAAGTCTTTTTAACTTCTTAATACATTTAAGTTCAGAAAAATTACAAGTTAAGATGAGTTTTTTTTGAATAACATGTAAAGGAAACTTGTTTCAATAATTTGTCATTTGTTTTCCTTTAGAAAAAACAAAACCATTTAACATTACACTCCTAGTAAAGTTTTATACTTAGAAAAAAATTTTCTATGAATTATGTTTAATGGTTAACAAACATAACGATAGGCCATTATGCCATTAGACTAGTAGAGGATATTTGATTTAAGCTAGAAATGTCCTTAAAATAATGATGCCTTAAAACCTGCTGAAAGATTGTTTTAAATTAACTTTTGATTAGTTTTGAATAATTTTTATATTTTTTTTATTTCTGTAATTTATTTATTTAAAAAAATTTGTTAAAGGTATTTGGGGTATTTGAATGAACTTCTAAGTATTCCTTATTAATTAAGAAGAAGGCTATGAATTCCAGCTGAAAATGACCACTAAAAAACAGTGACGGGTGTGACCATCAAATTTGCATTTTAAGGGTTTTTCACAGAAAGGTCAGCAACGTTTGACAAACCATCGCTATCCATATCTCTATTCTATTCGTGAGCAAGAGAAGGAGGGAGATCTCGTACAAATGTATTATTTTAACTTTTTGCTACTGATCGGTAAGTATAAGGTGTCGCCAAGTGGTACAATCTCTTTAATTCAGGTCCTTGAAGACCGTAGACCATAATCTTTGAAGGAGCATTTAACGCAAAACTTTTGACATATACTTAGCTTAAGGTCATTTAATGATAAAAGTTTGACGCAAAATCAACAGTTCTTAACCACTTAACCTCAGGCCTAATGACTGATGCTGACGCTTTTAAACACAAGATAATACCTTTTAACTGTAAACAAAATAATAAGTATTTAAAACGCAATAAATATGAACATTTGTATCAATTGATGTAATTTAATTTAAAAAAAAAGCGTTTCTAAAACAGCAATTAACGATTGCGATTTGATTATGGTCCTTCGAACCAAATTTGAGTGGTCCGCACTTAAGGGCCCAAAAATGCCCTAAAAAGCATTAAAGATGCTATAACAGCCTTTTAGAGGAAATTTGCGCAAAAGCTTTGTCTAACAGTGATTCAATATTGTAAATTTTACCTAAAGGAAATTACTATTTAATAAGATTCAAAATTCTTAAAGAAAATCAATAAAAAACATGTTATTAAAAATAAATTAATTTTTGTCCAACAAAAAATTTTTTTCATTAAGATTTATGTGTTGCCTTAACTTAGTTTCATGAAAACGTGAACAAATACAAATTTTTATGTAAATTTTCTTTTAACTTTGGCTTATTTAGTTGTTCTTCTATATAAGAATCCTTTAGGCTATATTTTTTTTATAAGACATGGCGCTTACACTAGCTACCAACTCAAACCAAAAACTTGCATTTGCTCGGCTACAGTTAAATTTTATATTCACGCAAGTTTGTTTCAGTGTCCTTGACAAATACTTTGACAAGTATTCCACTACAACAATAAACGAGTCTCTGAGGATAGCACTGAGACTAATAACAATCAGAAGAACAATAAGATCTAGAAAATAGTTTTTTTTTTTGTAATAAAATAAGTAAAACTATTTAGTTTATCTGTTACAATGAGTTTGTCTTTGGCCACATTATTTCGTTTTCCTGTGAGTGTGTGTGTCTGCATACTTTATATTTTCCTTTTAATGTTCTAAAAAAATATTAAATTTCCTTTTTACCAAAAAAAAAAAAGGAAAAACCAAACAAATGGAAAATCCATTTTAAAATAGCATATTAAAAATTTGCATATGAACTTTGCTTTAAAGGGAAAATGGAAAATGTTCAAAAAATTTGCATTTTTGTTCACTTAAGGACTTCAACTTTTAGAGATTGAGTTTTATATTTGAAATGTTTTTCTTTTATTTAGAAAACTAAATTGACTTAATTAAGAAATGAAAACAAATAAAAGGGAATAAAAAACAAAGCATTTACATTAGATTTAAAAATCAAAGGATTCCATACAAGTTAGTGTGAACTAAAAGTGCAAATTTGAAATCTAATGAAAAATTGACCTGCCAGCAGCAGCCGTTTAAATATATATTCAAAGACGAAAAAAGTGCAATTAAACTAATTTTTTTAATTTATAAAACTTAAGGGATAAAGTTAAAACCTACAACTAGAACACGCTTCTTAGGACACTCTGAAAAAAAAACCATTCCAGAAAAAGTCCCGAATGCTTTTTACTGGTCCTACTGTTGCCAGATAAATAGTACTAAGAAGTGTTGAAGATAAATAAAGAACAGGCTATTGGTGCTTAAAATTATTTTTTTAAATTAATTACTTCTCTTGCCAGACAATATTATCGCCAGCCTTGTTTAAATCATTAAAAAACACAATAACAATTTAATATAATTATGCCTATAAAAAGTTGTTGTTTGTGCGTGCAGAACAACAAACACCAAACCCCCAATACGTGACCATAAAATAACAAAAACGAAAATATCAATAATTTTAAACTGTTTATCTTGTACAAACCAGCACACTCGTTATGCACCACCAGTTCATTTAAAACTCTTAATTAAAAATTCCTTTATTCATACAAATTAATAAATAAAATTACTTTTTGTCCATTAAAGCATAAAATTGCTGCTACGAATTTTCCTTGGCCACAATTCATTAGGTGAATTTTAATATATTGGCTTTTATTATTATTCATTTATTTATGGCCAAGCCTTTTTAGAAAATAGAGATAAACTATTCTAATAAAATTTGTAAATTAATTTATGGCACAAATTTTGGTTTGGCATATTGAATACAAATGGCACTCAGGCATGCAAGGATTGCACAGGCAGATTTGGTTTTTTTTAACTGCACTAAAATGCATGCTACACTGTTTAGGTTTAATTTGCAGAGCTATTAGCTAAAATCACCGCCGGTAAAAGTTAGCGAATGGCGGCATATTTTTAGGACTGAAACAGAGTTCAGAGCCAGATATATCTCCGCCTAAGGCTACAGACTGGCGCTAACTGTTGGTTATGAACTGTAGTCTGTTCTTATAAACTCGCCGCTAGGTGCGCTTCTCGCTTTATCGCTTCTCGCTTTTACGCTTCTTGCTTTTTCGCTTCTCGCTTTATCGCTTCTCGCTTTTTCGCTTCTCGCTTTTTCGCTTCTCGCTTTTTCGCTTCTCGCTTTTTCGCTTCTCGCTTTATCGCTTCTCGCTTTTTCGCTTCACGCTTTATCGGTTCTCGCTTTTTCGCTTCTCGCTTTTTCGCTTCTCGCTTTTTTGCTTCTCGCTTTTTCGCCTTTTCGCTTCTCGCTTTTTCGTTTCTCGCTTTTTCGCTTCTCGCTTTTTCGCTTCTCGCTTTTTCGCTTCTCGCTTTTTCGCTTCTTGCTCTATCGCTTCTTGCTCTATCGCTTCTCACTTTTTCGCTTCTCGCTTTTTCGCTTCTCGCTTTTTTGCTTCTCGCATTATCGCTTCTCGCCTTATCGCTTTTCACTTTTTCGCTTCTCCCTTTTTCGCTTCTCGCTTTATCGCTTCTCGCTTTATCGCTTCTCGCTTTTTCGCTTCTCGCTTTTTCGCTTCTCGCTTTATCGCTTCTTGCTTTTTCGCTTCTCGCATTATCGCTTCTCGCCTTATCGCTTTTCACTTTTTCGCTTCTCCCTTTTTCGCTTCTCGCTTTATCGCTTCTCGCTTTTTCGCTTCTTGCTCTATCGCTTCTTGCTCTATCGCTTCTCACTTTTTCGCTTCTCGCTTTTTCGCTTCTCGCTTTTTTGCTTCTCGCATTATCGCTTCTCGCCTTATCGCTTTTCACTTTTTCGCTTCTCCCTTTTTCGCTTCTCGCTTTATCGCTTCTCGCTTTTTTGCTTCTCGCTTTTTCGCTTTTTCGCTTTTTCGCTTCTCGCTTTTTCGCTTCTCGCTTTTTCGCTTCTCGCTTTTTCACTTCTCGCTTTTTCGCTTCTCGCTTTATCGCTTCTCGCTTTTTCGCTTCTCGCTTTTTCGCTTCTCGCTTTTTCGTTTCTCGCTTTTTCGCTTCTCGCTTTTTCGCTTCTCGCTTTTTCGCTTCTCGCTTTTTCGCTTCTCGCATTATCGCTTCTCGCCTTATCGCTTCTCGCTTTTTCGCTTCTCGCTTTATCGCTTCTCGCTTTTCACTTTTTCGCTTCTCGCTTTATCGCTTCTCGCTTTTTCGCTTCTCGCTTTTTTGCTTCTCGCTTTTTCGCTTCTCGCTTTTTTGCTTCTCGCTTTATCGCTTCTCGCCTTATCGCTTTTCACTTTTTCGCTTCTCGCTTTATCGCTTCTCGCTTTTTCGCTTCTCGCTTTTTCGTTTCTCGCTTTTTCGCTTCTCGCTTCTCGCTTTTTCGCTTCTCGCTTTTTCGCTTCTCGCTTTATCGCTTCTCACTTTTTTGCTTCTCGCTTTATCGCTTCTCGCCTTATCGCTTTTCACTTTTTCGCTTCTCGCTTATCGCTTTTTCGCTTCTCGCTTTTTCGCTTCTCGCTTTTTCGTTTCTCGCTTTTTCGCTTCTCGCTTTTTCGCTTCTCGCTTTTTTGCTTCTCGCTTTATCGCTTCTCGCTTTTTCGCTTTTCGCTTTCTCGCTTCTCGCTTTTTTGCTTCTCGCTTGATCGCTTCTCGCTTTCTCGCTTCTCGCTTTTTCGCTTCTCGCTTTTTCGCTTCTCGCTTTCTCGCTTCTTGCTTTTTCGCTTCTCGCTTTATCGCTTCTCGCTTTATCGCTTCTCGCTTTATCGCTTCTCGCTTTATCGCTTCTCGCTTTTTCGCTTCTCGCTTTATCGCTTCTCGCTTTATCGCTTCTCGCTTTATCGCTTCTCGCTTTATCGCTTCTCGCTTTTTTGCTTCTCGCTTTATCGCTTCTCGCTTTATCGCTTCTCGCTTTATCGATTCTTGCTTTTTCGCTTCTCGCTTTATCGCTTATCGCTTTTTCGCTTCTCGCTTTATCGCTTCTCGCTTTTTCGCTTCTCGCTTTTTCGCTTCTCGCTTTATCGCTTCTCGCCTTATCGCTTTTCACTTTTTCGCTTCTCGCTTTATCGCTTCTCGCTTTTTCGCTTCTCGTTTTTCGCTTCACGCTTTTTCGCTTCTCGCTTTATCGCTTCTCGCTTTATCGCTTTATCGCTTCTCGCTTTTTCGCTTCTCGCTTTATCGCTTCTCGTTTTTCGCTTCTCGCTTTTTCGCTTCTCGCTTTTTCGCTTCTCGCTTTATCGCTTCTCGTTTTTCGCTTCTCGCTCTTTCGTTTCTCGCTTTTTCGCTTCTCGCTTTTTCGCTTCTCTTTTTATCGCTTCTCGCTTTTTCGCTTCTCGCTTTTTCGCTTCTCGCTTTATCGCTTCTCGCTTTATCGCTTCTCGCTTTTTCGCTTCTCGCTTCTCGCTTTTTCGCTTCTCGCTTTATCGCTTCTCGCTTTATCGCTTCTCGATTTTTCTCTTCTCGCTTTATCGCTTCTCGCTTTTTCTCTTCTCGCTTTTTCGCTTCTCGCTTTATCGCTTCTCGCTTTTTCGCTTCTCGCTTTATCGCTTCTCGCTTTTTCGCTTCTCGCTTTATCGCTTCTCGCTTTATCGCTTCTCGCTTTTTCGCTTCTCACTTTATCGCTTCTCGCTTTATCGCTTCTCGCTTTTTCGCTTCTCGCTTTTTTGCTTCTCGCTTTATCGCTTCTCGCTTTTTCGCTTCTCGCTTTATCGCTTCTCGCTTTTTCGCTTCTCGCTTTTTCGCTTCTCGCTTTTTCGCTTCTCGCTTTTTCGCTTCTCGCTTTTTCGCTTCTCGCTTTATCGCTTCTCGCTTTTTCACTTCTCGCTTTATCGCTTCTCACTTTTTCGCTTCTCGCTTTATCGCTTCTCGCTTTTTCGCTTCTCGCTTTTTCGCTTCTCGCTTTATCGCTTCTCGCTTTTTCGCTTCTCTTTTTATCGCTTCTCGCTTTTTCGCTTCTCGCTTTTTCGCTTCTCGTTTTATCGCTTCTCGCTTCTTCGCTTCTCGCTTCTCGCTTTTTCGCTTCTCGCTTTATCGCTTTTTCGCTTTATCGCTTCTCGCTTTATCGCTTCTCGCTTTTTCGCTTCTCGCTTTTTCGCTTCTCGCTTCTTGCTTTTTTGCTTCTCGTTTTATCGCTGATTTCCCCCGCTTGTATATAATTTAAAAGAATAAAAAGTGTTTCATTCCATCTGAGAGATGGATGATGCTCAACCGTTAGTCAAGTGTTGCCGAAGAGACTTTTTTAATAGAAAAAAACATAGTGTATATGAAAAGTAAACTTCGTACTAACTAACAAAGTAAAAACGAAAGAAAAACAGTCAACCCGTATCCCTTTCCATTTTACATGTAAGTTAAACAGGTGATGTTTACAACCACAATACGCTACTACCGTTCAAAGAGTACTGATGATGAAATTGCGTAGCTGTATTCTACTCGGCTAGTAGCGGTAAAAAAACACTGCTTTATTCAAATTAAAGCTTCTTTCAACATTAACGGAATATATTATTAATTTTTTCTAACATAAAGAAATTATATGAACTTAAGCCTAACTAAAAATCAAAAATTTGTATTAAAAAAGTTCAACAATAAATAAAATAAGAATATTTAGTTTCTCTTACATTTTTTTTCCTATTTAGTCATTTCATTTTTTCCCTTTAACAACTCGAGATGATAAGAATTATTCTTTTTTTGTTGTGTTTAATTTTCAATAAATATTTTTCCCCACAAATCAAGGAGGTTTAAACATTTGGTTGTTATTACTGGGTATTCATATCCAGGTCAAATTGCATGAATAATGTTTGTTTTTAAGTATGCAAACAAGCAATTATTGATTTATTTTCAAAAGTAATGTCTTTCATTATTGTTATCCTTTAGTATATGCAGTATAGACTTTTATAAGTTTGTCGTGGCGTCCGTTTTTTGGGTAAGGAAGAGTTATTGAAATTTAACTAATTATATGAAATGAAGATATAAGGTAGGGCCAAAAAAAATCATCCGATGTTGTTTGGCTTTCATTTTTTTCTAAATGAAGAACTTCAATTCTATATTTTAAATATGTTTATCTGAACCTTTAGAACCTTTATTGGTCAAATCGAGAAGATCATATCGGCCGAATGGCGCCGTCACAATTAATTGCTCTACGGGCTCGTTTTATGGCATTTTTTATCACTTCGGCGAGAACATCTGGCGACAAATTCTCGCACTCATGTCGAATGTTGTCCTTGAGGGCTTCAAGGGTCTCGGGTTTGTTTACGTAAATGCGGGACCGTCTGGAACGGTTAAATCGGGCGAGAGATGAGGCGACCCGGGAACGCCACCTTCAGAATACCAGTTTTGGCTGGCAAAGTGTGTGTCGTTGCTCCACCCTGTTGGAACCACAAGTCCTCCAGTCCTAATTCGTTCAATTGCGGCAGAAACAACTCTGCAAGCATGGCCCTATAGCACGCACCATCCACTGTTGTCATTTGAGTAGGGGCGTCCTAAAAAAAATGGTCCGATGACTCCTCCAGCATCACTTTAAACGGGTGTAATAGTCCCTTGTGCATCACTTGTGGAGTTTTGGTGCCCTAGAAGCGATAGTTATGCTTGTTTACGTACCCGATAAGGTGAAAATGAGCCTCGTCGTTAATTATGATTTTGGTCGAAAAATCGTCCACTTTGGCATCGAGATTGAGGATGGCTTGGGCATAAGTTACACGTGTTTCGCGGTCAACAGAAAGCAGCTGATGCACGGACTGGACTTTAAACGGGTCATGGGCAGGTTTTTGACCAAAATTTGCCTTAGGGAATACCGGCTGATGTTTCTGGCAACAGCTCGAAATCCTCGCCAACAGCGGCGATATTCTATGCAGAACGGGCGCTCCGGTGCCGGTTGTTCTCTTGTGGTCCCATACTCTTTAAGATTGGAGGCCAAACGACACAGTGTTTGCGCAGTCGGTGCCGGACGACCGAGGAATCGGCGACGGAATTCGCGCTGCGCCAACACCACAGACGAATTGTTACGCAAAAAAATTGACACGATTATTCTGCGTTCTTGGGGAGTGTATCGCGCTATGGCTTGTTAACCTGTCTAGTTCACAAATGTCAAAATAGATTTGACATTGGCCGTCATTTGCAAAAATAAGAGCATCTTTCAATGGGATGATTGCTTTTGGCCCACAAACTTTATATTCTTTTCTTTACGTGTGAGTTAAAATCAAAGTCTGGCTGGGCAAGTATAACTAAAACTTTAAAAACGGCCCTAAGCATATTAAAGTCAAAAGAAAACTCATTTTTTAAACTTTTCAAGAAACGAATTTTATTAAGTTAATCCAATCTCTCATAATACTGCGTGTATATACATTTAACCCACATATTACAACAACAACTTAAAAGGTGTCCGTCCTAAAGTGTTTTTGCTGCGAACAGTCTTTGTATTTAATTATTGTAGAGTGTTTTTCAATTGTAACACATTTGATTTTTTTTATTAATCGATACTAGTAATACAGTTAGATTAAAAAACCATTTACAATATATGAACATATTGTTGTTATTGCTGTGTTTGTTAAAGTGACCCATATGTTGAAAAAATATTTGCAAAGTTAAAAAGTTAAATCAATATTAGAATTGCTTATCAAATACATAGTTAAGGGAAAGAACAAAAATTAAATAAGTATTTCCTTAAAATTAAAAAGGATTTCATTTTTATATATTTTAACTAAATTAAGCTGATACGGCTTATATCGCTAGTTAAAACATGCAAAGGCTCTAAGTCCGTATTTTTAAATTTTTTTGTCGTAAAAAATAATGAATTTTAAAAACGAAAAATTTTTAGTATTTTTCTTTGTTTTCAGTGTTCGTAAAAGAAAAATGAGAAAATAAGTATTTGCCGAGATAAAAGTTTTTTTTGGACCTAGAGCTTATTCTATTACTTAGTTGGTATTTTTTATAGACTTGGGTCTTTTTCTTAGAACTTGTCATTATTATATTTCATATTTACTAAAATTAAAGTATTAAGTATTTTACATATTTTGGAGTTGTATTTTAACAAAAAAAAGTAAACTAAGTAATCTTTTTATAAACCAAGTACAGCGAATGCAAATTTTCTTAAACCAAGTACGGATTTTCTTAAACCATGTACGATCCATCTAGTACGAATTTCTTACTTTTAGTCATACTTAAACTTAAAAGGAATTGATTTGAGTTCGAAGCCGCACTTAAAGTGAGCTTAAAAATATTAATAAAAACTTCTTTCTTAAGTCTTTGGCTAGCTTTAAAAAATCAAACAAGGAATTTACCTTTCGCCTATCCCACCTTGGCATTAACTCTAATAATAAATTCTATGTCAATGAGAATCTAACCAAGGCAAACTTTCAGATATTCCGTGCCGCTATTCGCCTAAGAAAGAAAAAACTTCTACACAGTGCCTTTACCATGCGTGGCTCTGTATACATCAAAATGACTGTAGACGATAATCTTTTACGCATTGACGACATCAGAAACCTTTATGAGTTATTTCCTAACCCTGAAGGCCAGGATGTTGCTGATAACCGCTTTTTGGATGCCTTCCCTAATCCAACCTAACTCTAACACCAATCCTGTTTTAACTTTCAATACTTTTGCCATAGTTAGCCATCATTATATATCTTTAAAATTTAATTTACTTTTAACTCTATCACTTAAGTACTACTCCTTTATATTTTTTAATGTAGCTGATCACAATGTGTTAACTCGCTCCTTTTTTGCATGCGTTGCCATATATTCATCTAAATATGTTCGACACTAGTAGATATAATTCCAAAGACTGTGTGTATAATATGATCAGGGTTATCGCCAAACAGAAGACGGGTCTAAGAATAGTGCACTTAAATGCGCAGAGTCTGGGAAACAAAATCGACGAATTCCGCTACCTATTTGCTTCCTCTGGCATAGATATTATTTGCGTTTCTGAAACTTGGTTTTCGCTGGATATTCATGACTCAGTTTACAGCCTACCTGGCTATCGACTTTTCCGCTCTGACAGGAGTATTATTATAGATGACGTTGAGACTCGTGCCAGAGGGGGGGGGGTTGCGGTCTATGTTCGCAATGGAATAAAGTGTAAGGTAAAAGTAAAGACCAACACAGGTAGCGAAATAGAATACTTGTTTCTTGAAATTTCTACCCTAGATAGACGCAGGCTGCTGCTAGGCAGTGTGTACAGGGCCAGCTGCAATATGAATATAGATAGCTTTACTACTATTCTTGAGGATTTATCCATCCAATATGACGACATCATTATAGTTGGGGATTTTAATAATAACCTTTTAGCAGATAACCCTTTGATTGATCCAATGCGTGCCCTTGATTTTTACCCCGTTAACCTCCATACTCCTACTCACTTTCACACTTCTTCTAACAGTTTAATTGATCTTATATTCGTAAATCATGAATCTAAAGTACTCCTCTATGACCAATTATCCGCTTCAGTCTTTTCAAAACACGACATTATTTTTCTTACCTATGACTTATCATTGCATAACGTTGATTCACGTATCTGCTATCGTGACTTCTATAACCTCGATTACTCAGCGCTTATACATGATATGGACATTGTCTGCTGGGATCACATTTACACCCTTGAGAGTGCTGATGATCAACTTTCGTTTATTCAAAGTAATATTGAATACCTGTTTGACTTAGGCGTCCCATTAAGAACTAAAAGGGTCATTGCTAATCAGCCGCCTTGGTTTAATTCTGAAATTAAATCCTTAATAAGGACTCGTGACATGGCTTACATACGATGGAAAAGGTTCAAAACTAGTGATCTCAAGGCTATCCATGCATCTGCTCGAAGAAATGTCACAAGACAAATTAAACATGCTAAATCCTTGTTCTATGAGAGAAAATTCTCATCTGCGATCGATAGCAAGTCCAAATGGAGGGAAATTCGTAAGATTGGTATAGGACAGGGGAATTCACCCTTATGTGGCCCTGATGTTGACGTAAATATTTTGAACCAAAAGTTTACAAATGTCAATGTTTCACCTCCCGTGAATAACGGCTATGATACTCTTTGCCACGTTTCAGTGGAAAATCCCTTTAGTTTTCGTTGCGTTGATCAGCTTGAAGTTGCTCAAAGTTTCTCTGCGATCAAGTCCAACGCAATTGGTATGGATGGTTTGAGCCCAATATTTTTGAAAATTTTAATTTATAAGCTTCTTCCATTTTTTACACATTTGTTCAACACTATACTCACTAAATCCACTTTTCCTGAAAAATGGAAGCTGTCAAAGATTATTCCTATCCCTAAAACCAACAATGAATTTCGTCCTATCGCTATTCTTCCCTTTTTGTCCAAAGTGTTGGAAAATCTCATTTATAGACAAATGAACGATTACTTAACGCATCATAGTCTGCTATCTGCAACGCAGTCTGGCTTTACTAAGGGCAAAAGCTGCATTACGGCACTGGTGGACGTAGTAGAGGATCTTAGATCAAAACTTGATACTAACATGTCAGCTTTCTTAATTCTTTTGGACCATAGTAAAGCTTTTGATTCTGTTGTACATAGTATTCTCATAAAAAAGCTTCAAAAAATGTTTAGTTTTTCTAGTTCTGCCTGCAACCTCATATCCTCTTATCTAACAAACAGATCCCAAGTAGTTCAGTTTAATAATGAAACTTCATCTGCGCTCAATGTCAACAGAGGAGTTCCGCAGGGCTCAATCCTTGGGCCTCTTCTTTTCTGCATCTACATCAACGACCTACCTGACATTTTAGTCCATTGTAAGATACATATGTACGCCGATGATGTACAACTGTGCAACTTCAGCAACATCGATGATATTGCTTCTTGTGTGGTTAGAATTAATGAGGATCTGAATAGAGTTAACCGCTGGGCTGATAACAATGGATTATGCATCAACCCCTCGAAATCTAAATGTATTCTCCTTTCGAAATCTAAGAGACCTGTTGACTCCCCACAAATAAGAATAAATGGCCATAATATTAATTTTGTGACCTCGGCACTAAATTTGGGAGTTACGTTTAATAACAGGCTTACCTGGAGTGACCATATATCTGTTGTCGTAGGTAGAGTTTATGGTATGCTCCGTAATTTGTGGGCTGTAAAAGATTCCACACCATTTGCAATACGTATGCTCTTGGCAAAAACGTATCTTGTCCCGTCACTTTTATATGGTTGTGAAATTTATACAAATTGTGATAGCAATGATCAACGTAAACTTACAGTTGTATATAATAACATTGCACGTTATGTTTTTCAGAAAGGTAGTCGTGACCATATTTCGGTGTTCTCTTATCAGATTTATCAAATTGACTTCGCTGATCTTCTTAAATGAGAGTGCCTTATATTTCTGCATAGAATTATTACATCTCAACGGCCTACATATTTATATAATAGAATTGTGTTCGCAAGATCTAACCGTGGAAGGAAGATAATTCAACAAAAATATAAAAGCTTATTATCCCAACGACAGTTTCTGATCTTCACAGTAAGTCTTTGGAATAAGTTACCAAATTATATTCAGAGCTTAGGCAACGCTAACACGTTCAAAAGGGAGTTGTTTAAACAGTTTATGTAAAATCGTATTTATTTTTTATATTGCTACATACTGCCATAAATTATGTTTTTATTTTTTCTTTTTTTTTTCCTTTTTCTCATTGTTACTTTTATGTATTTTTTTGTCATCATATTACTTTTTCTTTGCATCTTTAATGTTTGATTCAAATTTTACCTTAATCTTAGTATTAATAAGGTTGTTTAACTATTCATTTATAAAAAATTTATTTATATTATTATTATTATTATTATTGTTGCTATAAATTAATTTGATTTATTAACTAGTACCTTTCATTTATAAGATATTTTATCTTGTGGTGCTAGGATCCCACCTTTAAATAAATAAAATAAATAAATAAATAAATATTAATTATATTCTTTTTTTGAAAAAAAACTTTCTTTACTTGAAGTAGCTGGGATTTAAACCCGGGACTCTTTCAACTGCAACAGCATCGCGATACTACTAAGATACTTTTTTTTGTAAATCTTAAAATATATTTAAAAGTACCAAATGTTTTCTGCTTGATTTTTTAAGCAGTCCCAACTAGACTTGACTAAAGAAAATCTTAGTACGGATTCTACTTCAAAATCTCAAGTACAATTTTGGATTAATTTTAAAATAATATTTTTGATTTTAAAAGTTGTTTTTTTCCCTTTCTGTATACATATGTACAAGCAACAAAATATACAAACCTCAAACCGGTTTTTTCTTAACATCAAGGAGTCAAATTATTTATATTTTATATACTGGAACCCTCCAAAGAAAAATCTGGGAAAGAGAAAAATAATTTTATCTGAAAAAAAACCCCTAGTTTAAAGTCGTAAGTGAAAAAGCGGGTGTCCCAGTAGACAAGTAAGACAATGTTCAAATTAACCAGTCTATGGGGCGCCAAATGTTTGTTCTTTCTAATACTTTTTTACAAATCAACTTCAGTTCTTTTTCCACTCTTTCTATATATCCCTAGGGGTATCATTAAGGGACCGGATAAGCGGACTCGAAATTATTTTCAGTCTAATCCGAAAATTATTATCATCTTTTTTAGTCGAAAGTCATCGGTGTAAATGATCGCTCGGTAAAGGAATTTAAAGCAGTTGAATGTGGAATCAACAGTCAACTTAACACGGCACCAGTCACTGGAGGATGGTTCTCACAGAAATAAATGTTCAATTCTAAGTTAAACGAATACCAATTAGATAACATTAGATTAAGGCTTTCAGCTAAATCTGGTGACCTGATAGACTCTTCATATAGAACCATTAGTCAGATCAGATCCTTCTAGAATTTAACCTAGACGGATCTGAGAAAATTCGTTACGCAAATAAAAAATAAAATTATTTAAGATGTTCAAGAAACGCATGTTCGAAAATTAATATTATGCAATGGCTGAAGTCCAAGAAGAAATCCAAGTGTAAACAGATTACTGGTGCAGTTGGTTCACTACTCGACTTGTTTCACAAACGCACTTTGCTTTATATCCGGACATTTGAAATACTTCCTGACTATAAAACGGAAGGTTCTGATAATGTGTTTTCTTTCAAAATTGTATAAAACAAGAAGTTAAAAATAATGAACTCCAAACCTGTCTGCGTTAAGAAATACAGCCAAGCTATTCGAAAGCTCATCAGGGTATAAATAGTTTACACTCAAGCAAATATTAGAGCAAGCATGCATGCTGGCATATGTATATTTTTGGGTACTTAATTAAGGCTCTAGATATCTGTCATTTTAGATAATATCTATAACATTTATTCTTCTACTTCCTTCTTGGGAAGATTTTAAAAATAATCTTTCCATTTTAAAAATAATAATGTGTCGGATTTCTAGTTTGTTGTCTAGCAATATTTAAGATTGAGTCCTTTTATGTTTTATTTTAAGTTGTCTCAGTACCACAGGTGCCTGCACATTTTAAAAAAATAAGCTAAAACATTTTATTAAAACTTAAATTATAATTTACACCCATATTTTGCGTTTAATTTAAGCTGAAATTGCATTTGTCTTGCACTCAACAAAATTTTGAAAATTGCTTTTAATTGTTACATTTCTTTAAGTTTTTTTAACTTAAAAAGAAAAGAAAACTTTAAATGTGCTGACAAGAGCACTTTTTATGCTTCTTCACTTGAAGAGGAAAATACTTAAAAATAGTTTCCTTTTTTTGTGTAAGAAAATAATAGTTATTTTTAAAGTTATACAGCAAGTATAAATTTATCAAAAACTAAAAACGAAAAATTAAAAGAGTGGCGATTAGTTGCTATTGCATACCCTCCAAAACTATTTGTTTGATAAAAACTGAAGCATACTTTTAGCTGCATATTTTTTTTAATTACAGTTTAAATTGATAAATCGCTTTTCATAAATATTGAAGAATTTTTTTTTGCATCTTAAATTCTTTTTTTTTAATTTTCCCACAATTTTTCTTCTTTTAGCAATTTAATTCTCTTAAAACATGAAAATTAAGATCCAACACATCCTTAACATTACATTTTATTTGCAACCTCCTTTTGTTTTAAAAGCATAATTTAATATTATTACGAGTGCATGTGCTGAGCAATATTGTAATAATTTTCTTTTTTTTATATTTTTGTAATATAATAATTTTTTATGATACTCAAAGGAAATGCTTGAGATCATAATGTGGCGCAAATGGTTTCACGTGTAATGTAATTTTTACAAAAGGGTGTAACCATATGCTTTTTCAAGGGGCTTAAAGAAAATAGAAAGAAAACAGTTTAAGGTTCCATTTTAGATTTAATTTTATTAAGAAAATATAAAAAAAGGTATATGAAATAATAAATTACATTGGAAATTGAAATTAAAGACATACAAATTTTACAGGTGAAACTGATTATGACCTTTACAGAAAGCGTAAAAACAACTTATGAAACTAATGACACTATTTAGTACGCTCTGTGCTAGTAAAGTGCTAGTTAAATGCTAGTTGAGTACTCCTGGCCGAACTTATCTCTTTCCAAAATCTAAGGGAATTATCTGTAATTTTTCTAAGATGGAGCTGCTGGCATTTGCCATGAAAGTGCGAAGCAGCCTTAAGTTCATTTCATTAAGCTATTCAGATTGAAATCATCAGATTTTTAATCATTCTTGTCTGGCAACACTCGGGATCGAATGGTCCTTCAAGACCAGCCTGCTTAGCCTACCTAAAATTTGTACGTACGTATAAGAGCAAATATTTTTTAAATCCCTAGATTTGTTGACTTTTGATTTTCAAATATTATGGTTTCTTAATTTCCTACTTAATGTTTCACATAATTTGTGCAGATTAAATGCAAAAAAGATTCCATCGTATTTTTGTTTATAATAAATTTAAATTTAGTTTTAATTATGGCTTCCTTAAACAAAGTTGCTTATCCAGTAATAAAAAGTACATATTTAACCTACAATTTTTTTTTTCATTTCCCTTCTCTACCATGAATATGAAATTCACAGTGTAAATATTTTACTTTAACTATAATTACAACTTTGTTTTTTTTTTTTTTTTTTAAAAAGGTAAAAGTAGAAAGCATAATGAATGTTAGTAAAAGTCAAGTACTTAAATTGTTAATCAAATTTAAATGGATTTTGGATACTTAGAAAATGGTTTCTTGAAAC
Source organism: Melanophora roralis (assembly GCA_963583895.1). Taxonomy (NCBI): domain Eukaryota; kingdom Metazoa; phylum Arthropoda; class Insecta; order Diptera; family Rhinophoridae; genus Melanophora; species Melanophora roralis. Next base: position 88,719,214 of record OY757190.1, read on the forward strand.
ACAAAGTATTAACTGGAAAAAAATTATGGTAAAATAAAGTAAGTTCTTAATTCTAAAATTCCTTCGAAACAGGAATAAATAATTTTGTAAATGCCCAGGCTGTTCACATTACATAATTCATTTTATTTTAAAAGAAAATAATTTAAAACTTTAATATAAAAAAATTTAAAAATAGTATATTTTGAAAGATATCTTTGATGCTAAGGAAACTAAAGCATGCCTTAGGGGTAAAAAAATTAAACTTTAAACTTCCTTAAGTAGTTTCATATATTCACTAATAGTGAATATGCATTTTCGAAAAAAAAGTAATATCTTAATTTATACCTAACATCATTACTTTAGTTCTAAAAGTTCTTATTCTATAATATAATTATTCAAATGTACTATGAGAAGAATTTGGGTGCGCCTTAAGTTATGCTCTACGTTTTGCATTTGGGTAAAATTTAGGGCGATATTGTCGTAAGCAATAACCCAAATATGGACTTTTGATAAATTTTCAGTAAAAAACTTTCTGTGAACATTTGTAGCAAGTCAAGCCTTTTGAGGAATGGCCTTAGTTCAATTAAGCAAACCCAAGCATATGGACATAAAAATATATGAACATAATAATCCCCTAATAAATAATTAGAAGTTGCAAGCAAAGGTATTTTGATTTAACGATATATATTTGGCAATGAAAATATGTTTCCTAAAAAAAATATTTTTTTATGTATGAACTAATTTTACCCTTAATAAAATAAAATATAATAAAATAAATAATAAAATAAAATATTATAAAATAAAATAAAACAAAACAAAATAAAATAAAATAAAATAAAATAAAATAAAATAAAATAAAATAAAATAAAATAAAATAAAATAAAATAAAATAAAATAAAATAAAATAAAATAAAATAAAATAAAATAAAATAAAATAAAATAAAATAAAATAAAATAAAATAAAATAAAATAAAATAAAATAAAATAAAATAAAATAAAATAAAATAAAATAAAATAAAATAAAATAAAATAAAATAAAATAAAATAAAATAAAATGAAATAAAATAAAATAAAATAAAATAAAATAAAATAAAATAAAATAAAATAAAATAAAATAAAATAAAATAAAATAAATTAAAATAAAATAAAATAAAATAAAATAAAATAAAATAAAATAAAATAAAATTAAATATAATATAATAAAATAAAATAAAATAAAATAAAAGAAAATAAAATGAAATAAAACAAAATAAATAAAATAAAATAAAATAAAATAAAATAAAATAAAATAAAATAAAATAAAATAAAATAAATAAAATAAAATAAAATAAAATAAAATAAAATAAAATAAAATAAAATAAAATAAAATAAAATAAAATAAAATAAAATAAAATAAAATAAAATAAAATTAAATAAAATTAAATAAAATTAAATAAAATTAAATAAAATTAAATAAAATTAAATAAAATAAAATAAAATAAAATAAAATAAAATTAAATTAAATAAAATGAAATAAAATAAAATAAAATAAAATAAAATAAAATAAAATAAAATAAAATAAAATAAAATAAAATAAAATAAAATAAAATAAAATAAAATAAAATAAAATAAAATAAAATAAAATACAATACAATAAAATAAAATAAAATAAAATAAAATAAAATAAAATAAAATAAAATAAAATAAAATAAAATAAAATAAAATAAAATAAAATAAAATAAAATAAAATAAAATAAAATAAAATAAAATAAAATAAAATAAAATAAAACAAAACAAAACAAAATAAAATAAAATAAAATAAAATAAAATAAAATAACATAAATTAAAATAAAATATAATAAAATAAAATAAAAAAAAATAACATAAAATAAAATAATATAAAATAAAATAAAATAAAACAAGTAAGAGCGCTATATTCGGCTGTGCCGAATCTTATATACCCTTCACATTGGTCTTTAAATATACCCAGCCGAGTAATTTTGTACTGCAAACAATATAATAAAAAACCTTGTGCGAGTTTTAAAGTTCATAGAAAAAATAACAAAATTTTAACGTTCGTATGAATAATAGAAATAGATGAAGAAGATTTGAGGTCGAGAGTTTTAAAAGTTTTCGACATTATTCATATTTAAAGGTTAATAAAACTTGTTAAATGTTCTAGTCCCCCTGCTCTTCTCCAACTTTTTCTCCAAAATGTATGAATTATTTGATTATTACTTTTTGTAGAATATTCGAAGTCGATAGCTTTAATAGTTTTCCAGAAGTAGCGTATCAAAAATTTTATAAAAATTGTTAATTTGTATGAGAGCTACCCCTTCTTCACCCCCCATCCGAAAATTTTTTTTCTTCAGAGCGTAGCCCTTGATGTCCAATCACTTTTTGTAGAACATTTGATTTCGATATCTGTTACAGTTTCCGAGTTATAGCGTATCGAATATTTTATAATAATTGTCGATTTGTATGGGATCTACCCCTTTTTTTGCCCCCACTCAAAAAATTTTTTCTTTAAAGTGTAGATTTTTGCGTACAATTACTTTTTGTAGGACTTTTAATTTCGATATCTGTTATAGTTTCCGAGATATAGCGTATCGAATATTTTATAACAATTGTCGATTTGTATGGGAGCTACCCCTTTTTTTGCCCCCACTCAAAAAATTTTTTCTTTAAAGTGTAGATTTTTGCGTACAATTACTTTTTGTAGGACATTTCATTTCGATATCTGTTATAGTTTCCGAGATATAGCGTATCGAATATTTTATAACAATTGTCGATTTGTATGGGAGCTACCCCTTTTTTTGCCCCCACTCAAAAAATTTTTTCTTTAAAGTGTAGATTTTTGCGTACAATTACTTTTTTGGGGACATTTCATTTCGATATATGTTACAGTTTCCGAGATATATCGTATCGAATATTTTATAACAATTGTCGATTTGTATGGGAGCTACCCCTTTTTTTGCCCCCACTCAAAAACTTTTTTCTTTAAAGCGTAGATCTTTGCGTACAATCACTTTTTGTAGAACATTTTAAGTCGATATCTGTTATAGTTTCCGAGATATAGCGTATCGAATATTTTATAACAATTGTCGATTTGTATGGGATCTACCCCTTTTTTTGCCCCCACTCAAAAAATTTTTTCTTTAAAGTGTAGGCCTTCTTGCCCAATTACTTTTTGTAGAACATTTCATTTCGATATCTGTTATAGTTTCCGAGATATAGCGTATCGAATATTTTATAACAATTGTCGATTTGTATGGGAGCTACCCCTTTTTTTGCCCCCACTCAGAAATTTTTTTTTTAAAGTGTAGATTTTTGCGTACAATTACTTTTTGTAGGACTTTTAATTTCGATATCTGTTATAGTTTCCGAGATATAGCGTATCGAATATTTTATAACAATTGTCGATTTGTATGGGAGCTACCCCTTTTTTTGCCCCCACTCAGAAATTTTTTTTTTAAAGTGTAGATTTTTGCGTACAATTACTTTTTGTAGGACTTTTAATTTCGATATCTGTTATAGTTTCCGAGATATAGCGTATCGAATATTTTATAACAATTGTCGATTTGTATGGGAGCTACCCCTTTTTTTGCCCCCACTCAGAAATTTTTTTTTTAAAGTGTAGATTTTTGCGTACAATTACTTTTTTGGGGACATTTCATTTCGATATCTGTTACAGTTTCCGAGTTATAGCGTATCGAATATTTTATAATAATTGTCGATTTGTATGGGATCTACCCCTTTTTTTGCCCCCACTCAAAAAATTTTTTCTTTAAAGTGTAGGCCTTCTTGCCCAATTACTTTTTGTAGAACATTTCATTTCGATATCTGTTATAGTTTCCGAGATATAGCGTATCGAATATTTTATAACAATTGTCGATTTGTATGGGAGCTACCCCTTTTTTTGCCCCCACTCAGAAATTTTTTTTTTAAAGTGTAGATTTTTGCGTACAATTACTTTTTTGGGGACATTTCATTTCGATATCTGTTATAGTTTCCGAGATATAGCGTATCGAATATTTTATAACAATTGTCGATTTGTATGGGAGCTACCCCTTTTTTTGCCCCCACTCAAAAAATTTTTTCTTTAAAGTGTAGATTTTTGCGTACAATTACTTTTTGTAGGACTTTTAATTTCGATATCTGTTATAGTTTCCGAGATATAGCGTATCGAATATTTTATAACAATTGTCGATTTGTATGGGAGCTACCCCTTTTTTTGCCCCCACTCAAAAAATTTTTTCTTTAAAGTGTAGATTTTTGCGTACAATTACTTTTTGTAGGACATTTCATTTCGATATCTGTTATAGTTTCCGAGATATAGCGTATCGAATATTTTATAACAATTGTCGATTTGTATGGGAGCTACCCCTTTTTTTGCCCCCACTCAAAAAATTTTTTCTTTAAAGTGTAGATTTTTGCGTACAATTACTTTTTTGGGGACATTTCATTTCGATATATGTTACAGTTTCCGAGATATATCGTATCGAATATTTTATAACAATTGTCGATTTGTATGGGAGCTACCCCTTTTTTTGCCCCCACTCAAAAACTTTTTTCTTTAAAGCGTAGATCTTTGCGTACAATCACTTTTTGTAGAACATTTTAAGTCGATATCTGTTATAGTTTCCGAGATATAGCGTATCGAATATTTTATAACAATTGTCGATTTGTATGGGATCTACCCCTTTTTTTGCCCCCACTCAAAAAATTTTTTCTTTAAAGTGTAGGCCTTCTTGCCCAATTACTTTTTGTAGAACATTTCATTTCGATATCTGTTATAGTTTCCGAGATATAGCGTATCGAATATTTTATAACAATTGTCGATTTGTATGGGAGCTACCCCTTTTTTTGCCCCCACTCAAAAAATTTTTTTTTTAAAGTGTATATTTTTGCGTACAATTGCTTTTTTGGGGACATTTCATTTCGATATCTGTTATAGTTTCCGAGATATAGCGTATCGAATATTTTATAACAATTGTCGATTTGTATGGGAGCTACCCTTTTTTTGCCCCCACTCAAAAAATTTTTTCTTTAAAGCGTAGATTTTTGCGTACAATTACTTTTTTGGGGACATTTCATTTCGATATCTGTTATAGTTTCCGAGATATAGCGTATCGAATATTTTATAACAATTGTCGATTTGTATGGGAGCTACCCCTTTTTTTGCCCCCACTCAAAAATTTTTTTTTTTAAAGTGTAGATTTTTGCGTACAATTACTTTTTTGGGGACATTTCATTTCGATATCTGTTATAGTTTCCGAGATATAGCGTATCGAATATTTTATAACAATTGTCGATTTGTATGGGAGCTACCCCTTTTTTTGCCCCCACTCAAAAAATTTTTTTTTTAAAGTGTAGATTTTTGCGTACAATTACTTTTTGTAGGACTTTTAATTTCGATATCTGTTATAGTTTCCGAGATATAGCGTATCGAATATTTTATAACAATTGTCGATTTGTATGGGAGCTACCCCTTTTTTTGCCCCCCTCAAAAAATTTTTTCTTTAAAGTGTAGATCTTTGCGTACAATTACTTTTTGTAGAACATTTTAAGTCGATAGCTCTTATAGTTGACGAGATATAGCGCATAAAATAGTTCACCACATTTGTGCAATTGTAGGAAAAATACCCCTTCCCCTGGTCCTATCTGAAAAAATTTTTTCCAATATTTAGGTCCCTTCTTTAGGAGTATCCGTGCCAAGTTTTGTGGCAAGAGTGACTATACTTACTGAGATATATAGGGATATATACACCGATTTTGTCCTAAAAAAAATGGGTTACTCTGGGTTTTCGCTTATATCTCGGTCAATAGTGAACCGATTTTGCTGATTTTAAATAGCGATTGTTAGCGGGATATTTGTGATCGTTTGACACCATTAACTGGTCTGTATCTTTTTATTTGACTCCGGAAACTTGATTTCAACAGACGGACAGACGGACAGATGGACAGACGGACAGACGGACAACGCTAAATCGGCTTCCCTATCTATAAGGATCCAGAATATATATACTTTATGGGGTCGCAAATGAATAATAAGGAAATTACAAACGGAATGACAAAGTGATATATACCCTATCACTATGTGAAGGGTATAATAAAATAAAAAAAATATAATAAAATAAAATGAAATAAAATAAAATAAAATAAAATAAAATAAAATAAAATAAAAAATAAAAAAATAAAATAAAATAAAATGAAATAAAATAAAATAAAATAATATAAAATAAAATAAAATAAAATAAAATAAAATAAAATAAAATAAAATAAAATAAAATAAAATAAAATAAAATAAAATAAAATAAAATAAAATAAAATAAAATAAAATAAAATAAAATAAAATAAAATAAAATAAAATAAAATAAAATAAAATAAAATAAAATAAAATAAAATAAAATAAAATAAAATAAAATAAAATAAAATAAAATAAAATAAAATAAAAAAAAATAAAATAACATAAAATAAAATAATATAAAATAAAATAAAATAAAATAAAATAAAATAAAATAAAAAAAAAATATAATAAAATAATATGAAATAAAATAATTTAAATTGAATAATTTAATTATTTTAACATTTTAATTATATAAAGCCCAAGACTAGACTATATAAAACTCCAAAGTAGAAAAAAAAAACGAAAATCATGAAAAGTTCATTAACACCAAAAAGCAATTATGTTTCTTTTTCTTTTCTTGTTGTTTGCCCCTTTATCAGATACTAAATATTTGCGCAAGTTTCTTTTTATGTAGTGGGTGCTTAGGCGTTAAAAACAAACCTTTTAACCTTTTTTTTTTAAGTCATCATGTTTAATGGGTGATTCTAGTAACATGTAAAGGGAGGTACAGTAAATTTAGCATTTAAAATCAAAACATCATGTTTTACACATGTTTTAGTAGATTTTTGTGGCGCAGCAACAGCGAATTGCTAATGAATAATTTATGTCTAGAAAGTACACTTGCTTTCCCTTTTTGACGTAAAGTGTTTGTGCAGTATCATGATTATGATTATGGGCTTTTTTTGTTGTCGTTGTTATTGTAGATGCTTTTAATTTGCCTTTGGAAAATCTATAAAAATTGTATATTATAATTTGCTTTTACTTAAAAGAACAAAGTAATTGGTAAGGATACCCCCATGTACGGTGTTTTTGTTTTATGATATTAATTATACATAAATTTAAGCTAATTTGAAGCCCCATTTATTAAAAATTAACCTTTTTGTATTAACATTATCTTTATTTTGATTATAAAAATCTTTTTTAAGAGTTTTGGCATAGGTTTTGAACTTTCTAAATCTCCTTAATCCTCTTTTTTAAATTTTTTTGTAAAAATGTATTTTTTTTATGTAATTTTTAGAAAGTCCTCCAGTCCAACCTAATTAAGCAGTATATACCTTCTTTAAAATTAATTTTGGAATAGTTTTTGCAAATTCAAACTTTATTTAAGCTCTTCAAACTCTTTAAGATATTTTTTAAATTTTTTAATATTTTTTATTGATTTTTTTTCATGTTTGTGACAAATTTGTCATGTTAAGTAATTTCTTTATTACAAAAATTTTATTTTTATAAGCCACACTTCTTTGAAATGTTTTTCTTCTTCTTTTTTTTTTATTGCCTGCACTAAGCCCTAAGATATGCTATTTCTTGTAAATCTTTAGAAGAAGAAGAATCTGATAAAATTTATATTTATTGCTGCTTCTTAAAGAGACAAATTTGCAAAATATTTTATCACTCCTTTTTTGTTTTGAACAATAAAATTTAAAATATTTGGTTTTTTTTTCTTTTTTATTTTTTTTTCTTTTTAATACAAAAACTTTTGGCTCCTGCGGTCTTATTTTTAAAGTTAACTTCCTACTCTATGTAGTAGCAATCTTAAAAATGTTAAAGCTTTTAATACTTTCAAATATATTTGCTACTAAGATATGCTTGTTACACAGAAAAAACTGAGTTGTAGAATCAGTAACAAATTTCAGAGAATCAGTAAATATTTTGTCTGGCTGAGGACCTACAACGAAAGTTGTAAATTTAGACAAACAATTTTGCAAGAATTTTAGCTTCTGTTAAAAAATTTTGCTGAGCTGGTTAAATATTTTATTTGTCTAGGCGAAAATTTTGTTTGATTTAAAAATCAAATAAAAATATTATTAGAGACTATTAAATAAATTGACTAAAAAAATAAATTATTTTGAACAAGAATTTGTTTGAAAAATTTTTTTTGTAGTTTTTTGTGTGTAGGTATCTATAACATAAATAAAAGCATCGTTTTAGGGCAAAAAAGGGTTAAAATTTATTTTTGAAAAATGAAGTAAAAAATATATAAATTGCCAAGACATGTTGTTATATTCATCATAGGGATTACTTATAATGACAGATAATTCATAATAATAAAATGTCTGAACAACATTTGTAGAAGACAAAAAATGTGAAAAGTGGCAAAATGTCAAACAGCTGAGTCATAACATATATTAAAAAATAAAATAAAAAAAAATGCCTACAACAAGTTGTAAATTTAAATACCAAATATGTTGCATATTTTCAGGATTTTGCTTATCGTTAGACAACTAATAATTTTTACTAAATAATATAATAACATACAAAATGTGTTGAACCTTGGCGCATTTAACAATAAATTAGCGCCTTATATGCTACTCAAATATATGTATGTACCTATTTAAAGGCTTAAACTATAAAAAAACCCTTTTAGATTAAAATTAAAAGCCCAAAACCATTAAGATAATTTACAACTCTGACATTTATTATGTCTACTATTGGCCTAAAAAATTGAGTAAAATCCTAGTTTCAAGCCCAATGGATTTGTTTGGAAAAATTTGTAATTAATTTGAAATAATAGAGGTATTAAAAAGGGTGTAGTAACCATATTCGTTTAAATTCATAAACTATAAAGTTTGCTCGTCGACAATTTTGTTTAAAGTTCGTTATTTGGTGAATACGTGATGAACCGAGTGTATATGTTATTTGTTCGTGGGTACATAGGTTCTGCGCAACAGCTTCGGCTATGAATATCCCACGGCCAGGGCTCAGTCGGTCTTTAATGAGCCCCGAAAACATTGAACTGGTTAAAAGCGACTCTCAATACGAAAAAAAGCATCTCTATGACTTCCAAGAGCAATCATTTATAAAATTTTAAAACATGATCTGAAATTCCATTCTTTTTAAATCAAGTCGTTCAATAACTAAAGAAAGTTACTGTGATTTACGGAAAAATTTTGTTGTGAAACGATGTTGGATCGTTTTCGCACTGTAAATCCCATTTTCTTGAGCAACGAGGATCATTTTCACTTAGACGGCCACATCAAGTAGCAAAACTGCCGTTACTGGTCTCCAAAAATCTGCAATTCTTGACGAAAACATCAAAAATTATTGCATTTCCCCAGAGTACCTGTTTGTTGTGTCTTATTCACGCATGAGATAATTGGACTATTTTCTTTCGAAAATTCTCAAGGCCAGGCGACGAATGTCAACGGTAAAAATTATCGACGAATGAAGGGTCGGGGATAGTCGCTAAAATTGCTTTTAATATCTTACCTTAGCTAGTGTTTCTGGATAGAGAGGTATTGGAGGGATTCAATAGGCTATTAAAGTGGAAGGTGGGCATCGGAGCTGGTGTTTATATAATAGATACGGGAGTTGGAATGCCATACAGGCTTCCAGATAAATGCAACGTTTTTCAGGCTAATACTCTGGCGGAGAAGAGGGCTGCGGAATTAAAAGGGGACGTAACAATACACGTCGAGAGTCAGGCCGTGTTTAGGGCTCTAGAGGATCATTATGTTAGGTCCAGACTTGTGGACGACTATAAACGTACTTTCAGGGTGATTTTGGCAATACGCAGGTAAAAAAAAAGAGTATTGCGGCCAGCCAGCTTACTTTCATCTTAATTGAGATTTCAGGATGGACGAAACGACTTTTTAGTTTTCACACCCTTTCAGATTTCACTTTGTATCTATACGTTTTATATGTAAGCAAAGATAATCTAGTTTCACATAAAAAATGTTTTACATCCATTTTTGATTCAACTCTTAGTATACTGCGCTAAGAAGCTACATATTTGCATACTTAAGTGGTTTCACTTTAATTAGTTATTTTCCTTTTTCACTTTATCTTCCTGTTCAAGTATTTATCTCTGAACAGTTTTAATTCACACTTTGGAAATATTATGATTTATCCTCGCTAACAAATGCTGTTAATTAAATATTTCTTTTTACTGTTTTTAAAAAAAATTTGCCATAATCAATGGCTTCTTAGTATTTTAATATATTTGAAAGCAAAACAAAAGATTAAAGCATACTTTAAGGGGCACTTAAGTAAGAAGCGATTAAATAAGAAATCTAATACGTACTGTTAGTAAGAATATGAACAGAATTATTGGAAAACACTTTAGGAAAAATAAAAAAATTAAGCCAAATTTAATAATTATTAGTAAAACTCTTTGCCAGTGATTTCTAAATTTAGTTTCACATATAATTTTTTTTTAATTAAGAGTTGTTAAATCTTTAAAATTTAATTTTTACGTTAAACCTGATTTTATAAAAACCTTCTTCATATAACAACTAAAATTTTAAATTTTAAACCCTTGGTTTTACCTTTTCTCTTCCTCCTTTTAAAAAAACGTTCCCTCAAACATCCGATTTGAAAAAAGAAAAACAAACTAAATAATGTATGACATTCTCTCTTAAAGTTTGCTGACGTCACACGTGTAGATATTTTTATGTGATGGTTTGACTATTAAAATTTTTTTTATTGTATAATTTATTATATGAAATTCTGTTCAAAAGTATAAATATTGCAGCTTTTCAAATGTGTTATGGTGTGTGTTCATGTGTGTTGTGATTTTGTAAATATTTGTGGTATTAATGATTGTTACTTGAAACAATAAATATTATTTCATGTCAAAAGAAACATACAAATGAAACAAAAAACTTATATGGGTTTCCCACAAAAACCGAAGTACAATAGCTTATACAAACATAACTACACCAATGATACACAAAACGGTAGTGGTAATGATTTATTGTCAACATCATCATCATCAGCAGCAGCTGCGGCAATACTGATGATGAAAAAATAATTATAAAATACCAGCGAATATTTAAAGCGAATGTTAGTGAAAATATTTAAACAAAATTTTAACTAAAAAGTTTTAAAGCTAAGAGTAAAACTTATATCGAAAAAGTTGAAAAAGATGGTTTTTGACAGCGTTGCTAAAACGGCTAAATTATTTATGAGAATTAAAGCGGTTACTGAGTGTACCTGTTGAGAGAAGAGAGGTAGGATTACAAATTATGCGAATTCGACAAAATGTTATATGTTTTTTTGGTTTATGTCCAGGGAGTCAAATCGTCTGATGGGCTCTACTAAGTTAACCCAGTGTGTAACTGTTTGGTACTCCTTATCTACTCATGAGATAATTGGACCATTGTTTTCAAAAATGCTCAAGGCAAAGCAACGAATGTCAACGGTGAAAATTACCGACGCATGATTGCGGAATTCTTTTTGCTGGTTTGGCACTCTTTACGCACGTGGTTTCAACAGGATGGGGTGAATGCACATGCAGCCAGAGCCTCGATGAATTTGTTTCGGGAAAATTTCCCCCAAAAACCGATAAGTGCATTTGGGGACATCCCATGGCTAGCGAGGTTGCCCGATCTAACTCCCATGGATTTTTTAATAGAGCTTCCTTAGAGAGGGGGTTTATAAAGACAATCCCCAATCTCTTGTGTCTTTAAAGGAAAATATTCGTTGAGAAATCAGCTGAAATGAATCAAGTTTACTGCAGCGTGTGGCGCAGAACATAAGACTTCGTTTGAACAATGTGTTTAACTCGGCGGAAGGCATTTGGATGACATACTCTATCAAAAATAAAATTCGTATTTCCATGCTATCGTTCAATACTTTAAAGAGAACTTTGAGCTATGGAAGAGTTTAAAAATTCATTCAAAAACAGCTAATTTAACGAAAAAAAATCAAACTATTTTTTGTTTTTACTTGATTTTTTTTATTTAAAAAAGTGCTACGAATGTGTTAATATGTTTACTAAAATAACATTTTAGCATAGAATAGCAATTTATGAATTAAAATATGATTGCCGGAAGTTGGACTCGTATTGCACCCATAATAAATTTTGGATTGTTCACGATGTGCATAAAAAAAATTGTGTAAAGATAAAATAGTATTCGAGCCAGTTAAAGCCCAAAATGCTTATTTCGGGGGTCATATCAAAAAATGGATTAAGAATATTTGTGTCCAGAATACTTATTTGTGTCATAAGGTAGAAGTAAACAACATGGTTTTTCTGCTCGCAAAGACCACATCAAAACTGTGGCTGGCGTGACCTTACATATTTAAATTTTAGAGAATTTTTTTCAGATCTTTCAGATCGTGGTACGTAAAATATATTTTAGCACAGGCTTATTTGTTTTGTTTTCGAGAGAATTTAAATTTTTTTTAATCGTATTTGATGTTTTATTTCTATAAAGAAACTATGTTTGCTTAAGAAAAATCTTTTAGAAAATAAGGCGGGTGTGACGTTTTATTAAAATGCCAAAAAAAGAAAATTCGGTTATCTAGGTTGTAATTATTTTAAACTCTCAAGAAATAACTAAAAAAATATATAAACGAATATACAGGGTGTCCGTCGGCAAGGTATGCTACTTTGGTAAACATACATAAGTCTTGACAGTTAATATTTGGCAGTCGTAAAACAGAGACGTGGCAATTTTATTATGAAAATATATTCGGTAAACCAACGTGTATTAAACATTAAAACATTTTATCTAAATCAATCATCGATTACTTTGACGATTTTCATGAAGAAGTCATAACGAGACACGTTTTTATTTGAATTTATTTGTATATGAATGGGCAATGGAAAACCCTCTAACTATTTATCAGTCATTTTTGTATCCTTTAAAAGCGACAGTATGGTGTGCAATTTAATCAGGAGGAATCATTGGACCTTACTTTTTTGAAACTGAAAACGGCGTAACGGTAACTGTAAAAGGAAACGATATCGTAATATGATTGAAATCTTTTTAATGCTACAACTGCAGGCTTTGGGCCTGGTTAACATGTGGTATAAACAGGGCGGTGCCACATTTATACAGCCAGGACTACATGGAAATTTTTCCGAGACCTCTTTCCACAATGATTTTTTTTAAGAAATGGTGATGTTGATTGGCCTCTCCGGTTGCCTGATTTGACTGCTTTGGATTTCTTTTTGTAGGGATGTCTGAAAAGCAAAGTTTTTGCAAACAAACCAGAAACACTGGAGCAACTCAAACCGCGTGAAATGTTTGAGAGTGTAATGAAAGATGTGCTCAAAAGGGCTCGCATTTGTGAGGCTAAAGGAGGCGGACACTTATTGGATATTGTTTTTCGTACATAATGGCCAATATTATATAAAACATTTATTGATCAAGATACATTATCTTTCATTAAATCAAAAATTGTAAAAAAACAAAGTAGTATACTTTGCCGGTGGACACCCTGTCTTTATATTTCGATCACTTTTGTTCTCTTAGAAATGTAAATTCATAGCTTTATTTGAAAAAAGAAAGTCCATTTTCCTAATTTTGGATTATTTTACGTGAAATCGACCATAAGCGAAGAAGCACAAAAAAATACTCAAAAAGCACCAAAATGGCAACACTAATTCCATTTGACAAGGTCTGTTTAAAAATATTAAAAAGTATAAAACCAAAAATATATATTTTTAAGTGAATTAATTTGGTTTAAATTTCAAGCATAACCATTTTGTTCTGTGTTAAGAGCATTGAAATATATAAGTGTTTGCTGTATTTTTGCCCAGTTTTTTTCACAGGTCAGAGTCCTACTTTGTACACCAGAAATGCTTCGGCTGAGAAGCGTAAAATTAAAAGTTTGCGAAAATTTTTTCGGATTATAAAATTTCCTTAAACCTTTTCACATCAATCCTCTTTACAGTGCAAAAAGGCGCACAACAAGCTAAACTTTAGGTTTCCTGCTTTCAATCTGCCCACCCTACCCAAATATTTTTACCCAAGGGGCCTTTTTTTAAATTCATTCAGCTGGAATATTTATCAGAGTAATTTGGTATGAGGCTATTTTTTTTAATCCTTAGAGACAATAATGCAAATGACCTAAGTTTTTTGTACAAAAAAAAATTATTTTCTTATGTGCTTTTGACTTTTACAGTATATTGTTGAGAGCAAGATTGATCACAGAATTTATTTTGCTAAAAAAAATATTTTAATTCTTAAAAAAAATTAAAAAATATTTCCTCTTTATAATTTAAATAAGTTAATGACTATTTTTTTGCAAAAAACATTTATCTCTTTGGCTGTTTATTTAACCACAATCGATGTTGTATTGCCAAACACTCTGCGTGGTATTAAAATGATAAAAAAAGAATTTATTTACATTTTCTTTTTTAGATTCAAAAATTGTTAGTTTCATTCTATGTCTAAATGTTTATGTTTGTGCGTGGGTGAAAAGCATTGACATCTACATAAATAACTTTTTTTTTAAAAAAGTTCATAAATTAAAGTTTTCAATAGCTTAAAAGGATTATATATAAAAATATTTTTCCAGCCGTAGGCTACAACAATTTTGCTATTTTTAACTTTAATTTGATTTAACTTTTAAAGCTGTAGCCATATAGAAAGGATTAAATTCAAAAAATATATATTTCTATCCATTAAAAAAAAATTCAAAACAATATTTTAGTCCTTATAATATTAAAAAGGATTAGTTTTCAAATATTATTAATTTATTTTTATAAAATTTAATGTTTTTAAATATATAAAAGTCTATTTTTATTAAATTTAAATATTTGTTATACTTACGCTGTGAGTTGGACCTCCTTATGATGTTCTCCAGGAATGTATTTTGTGGAGCAACTAAACCTCTTCTTCCGCCCGGCATTTTGTTGGCTTTAGCTTTTGAACTAATTTTTATAGAGTTTATGTAAACAATGTGTCAATAAAGAAGATTTACAAATACATTATATGTCTTTTCCTTTATTTTTTAACTTTTTATTTACATAAAATATTTACTTCAATTTTGTTACTTGATATTTTTTAAAAATTTGTTAAAACTTGTTTTAAAATTTTCCTTAATTTTGAATTTAAAAAAATTTTTTTAAAGCAAATTTAAATTAATGCTGTTTTTGCTGCTGCTTTGCAAATGGCAATAGTTTGTTTTGTTTTTGATAAGCAAAGTTTTTTTTAGCGGCAACATTTTATTCAGTCTTGTTGTTTTTAAAGCCATAAGTCTATATTTTGGTTATATAATGGTAGTATGTGGGTAGGAAATAGAGCGTAGAGAGTAAAGATTTGAAGATAAAAAACTTTAACAAAAAAATCAACAACAATTAATAATTTATAGCTTAGTTTAAGGCGTTTGCTTTTTAGAATATTTCTGTCTTCTAGGGTAACAATATGAAGCTGAAAAGAGAGAGCAAGAGAAAAGAAACAAGTTAGCTTATATGTATTGTAAGATATTAATTTTAATTGTGCTAAAGTATTATAAACGAAAATATTTATTTTAAAAGGATATAAGGGAGTAATAATTTCTTGGCTGCGATTTTAATTAATAGCTAGACCTTCAGTTTCCTTAAGTAATAATAAATACAGGACTACGAAAACTATATTGGTCTGATATATTATGCACTTCAAAAGCTTATATCCCTTTAAGGGAATTTTTGTCAATATAGACTGTTATTCTGGGGATCGAATGTTGTTCATTTGTTCATTTGAGTACCATACGAAACACCTAGAAAGAGATTAATTATATCCTATGTGATCTGTAAAATTAGTTTTACAAAAAATCATTAAAAATTGATCTTTAACGAAAACCAAGGAGTAAAATACTGAATTTAATCAACGCCAAATCCAAATATTTATTTATATATATTATCATGGCGTTAGGGTAATGTCCTGTATTTTTTGTGGTTCTAAAAGTTCTATTTGTAGATGGAGGTTTAGGCACAGTTTGGCACGCGAACAATTGGATTATGCTCCTGAGGGCAGAAGACCTGAATCAGTTTTGTGTAAGAGTGGTGGATGCCCTCAATACTGTGCATGCCTAGGCTCAGCAAAGAGGGCTGAGTGAGGGCCCGCACAAGGCTGGGATTTGTCTTTTCGCCAGGAAAACAAGAATCTAGTACTGTGGTAAGACCCGTTTTAGAGGGTCAAGTACCTGAAAGTAAGCCTAAAATAAAAATTTAATTTGAAGCACCCCTTTATGGGAAGGGCAGTGAAGCCCCAAAGATGTTGGGCTCTATGAAGAAAGATTTTGGTGATCACAATTTAATTATACCGAAACTAACCTACGCTTTAGTAGTATAGTGGACACCAATGAACAGAAAAAGCAACATTGTAGTCCTACAAAATGTCTTAGGTATATGTTGGCTTAGAATAAGTGGGGCAATTTGGACTATTTCTAAAAATGCTTTGGAAAGGATCTTGAGTATCCAGCCCATTGTAACCCGCATATGCTGCGAGGCGGCACTAGTAGCGAAACATTTTTGGGCAACAGGGAAATGGATTGGTACTGGCTTAAAGTCTAACCCTCAGCGAATATTTAGGAGACTGAAGGATCATACGGGCACAATGGATTTGTCTGATCGCATATCTCTAGTGAAGGTAAAGGCTAACTGCACTACGTTGAAATCCAGATCAGCAGTCTTCGTTGCATAAAATTTTTGGAAAAAATTCTCAAAGGGACGTGTTGTTTGTTTTACGGATGGCTCCAGGGTGGAAAGACTAGTGGAACTAAGCACTCGTAGACCGAGAACGCCTCCCTGATGAAATTATTGCCCTGCAAGCGTAGACCTTATGTCTGTCCAGGTTCACGGCATACGCAGATCCAACATATCAAAGATGGTGTTGCAGTGAAAGAGGATGATAGATGGCTACTCGTAATATGGAGAGGTTTGCATAATATTGGCACCTGGCCACCAAGGGGTGGTCGGAAGTACATGGGCGATTAAGGCTTAGGAACGGCAAGAGGTTAACCTGGTGAACCCCAAGCCGTTTTCCAACGACGAAGGCCGAGTAAAAAAAGTGTGGGCGGATAATAAAACTACGGAACAACTAGAAATTGAGGAGAATGCTCTGGTCCGGCTAAAATGGGGTCAAAACTAGGGGCATTCTGAAACTTGGGAGTCTGAACTAAGCGAGTTAATGAGTATGCTGATGTGTCACTAAATTATGAGCTCACCTCCATCGCATGGGTGTTGCAGGGAGACATCGAAACAATGGTGCATTTGAATTTTAACTGCCCGGCTTACTCGAATTTACCTTAACATATCTTTAATGCAGAATTAATCTCAATTTAATTGGAAACTATCAAGAGCAGGATCTTAAGATACCTTCTTGAAGCAGCTTAAAGCAGATGGTATAGTCCGGAAGCAAGCAGAGCTTCAAGGTAAATGTGGTTCTCTTTTGCCAATAAGCGCATAAATGAACTGATAAGCCTTAATTGGAAGGATTTTTAGGAGTCGAACTCATGTCCTAACCACTATTTTCTCCAAAGCATGTAATTTTGTAGTTTAAAATACCTTGCAGAACTATGATAAATGTTTTTAATCCAGAAAGTATTTATGATAAAAAAATTGTGCAAGAAGCAACCAAATCCTTGTTAAGATTTGCTAAAAATTAATACTCATTAATAAATATTCGCCCAGAGTTTAAATAATTACTGGACTTATACGATAAAATTGTTCATGAAATTACTTTCAGAAAATTATATGTTCCTAGAAAAGGCGTGCAAAAAAGCAGCCTCTTCTTTACCATTTTTTGTCTGCAGTAAAGTAATTTTATGAAAAATTTCTTCGTGTAAGTCTGGTATTATTTTATTTTAAAGGCATAAATACATTATTTTATAACAAACAAAACTATATTACAAAAAAATGCTTTAAAACCTACTTAAATTTTAATATTTCTCTTTCCTATTTATGTAAACCTTAACTTTCCCTTTACTGAACCGCAATCCATATTTCTTATATCATCTCAAAACAAAATTAATTAAAGGGAATTTATCTTATTTTACCTCCCATTAATTATGTATGTATGAGTACTTTAAGGTATTTTATTGCCATTTAACATCTTAGGCCTAATTAAATGAAATATGACAAAAAAATTATGATTAAAAACAAGTGAATAGTCCTCAGAAGAAGAGCAAAATTAATTGAATATTAAAAATAATTATATACAAAAAAAGCTTATTTTAACGATATTCAATTGTTTGATAAATATTAGGCATAATTAGGAGAGAGAAATATTGCGTTGACGAGTTTATTTTAAATTTTGTTTCTTTTTACTTTAAAGAACATAATATTTTCCATTAATATTAATAAAAAACTGTGTTTGAAAAGCAAGTCACTAGCCGAGTTGAATGCATTTTTAAAAGCAGCTACGTATTTTTATTATCAGTACTCTTTGCATGGTGGTAGGGTTTTCGGATTAGTCTTGCCAAAGAGACGTTAAATACAAAAATCATATTTTGTTTGGGAAATTTCAACTTCATCCACAGTTACACAAAAGAAATTCCGTTTGTCTTTTGGCATAGCAAAAAGTTGTAATGGGTGATGCCTACAGGCAAAACCACTACTACGGTTCAAAAAGTATTGACAATAATAAAAAACCATAATTAGACAGGAAAATTAAAAAAATAACACAAAATTATTAAACAGGAAAGGAAACAAAATTGTTATAAATTCTTAAAATCAAGACCGAAACATGCCAACAAAGGCCGTACTTTAAAAAAAAAATGGTTTTTAATAAAATTTCTTTTAAAAATCCTGGGAATAACTTTTTTTATTATATTTAGGATAAAATAATAAATTCCCAAAATATAACTAAAAATTCCCCATGTGGGAATTTTTTTTAAAAAATTTTCGAGTAAAACAAAAACAAATTTGTTAAAAAATCATGTTTCATAATTTTGAGCCCTAGAACTTAGATTCCCAGAAAGTAGATCAAAAATCTCCAATTTAGGATCATAGTGTTTTCTTAACAAGAAAAGTAAGGGGTTTTAATAAAATTTATTTAAAAAAAGTTATTTTCACATAATAAAGACAAAGTAAGAAATTCCTTAAATAAAATGAAAAATCCCCACTTAGGATTTTTTTTTTAAATTTCAACATTTAATCATTTCTGCTCCTAAAGAAGCCCACAAAACTTTTAACGCTTGGTTTGATTTTAAAAGTAATAATTCATAACTTATTTTATCTTTAAAAAACTCAGACTAGTCCTGGTGGACCATAAGTTTTACTACTTCTTTTTTGTCTTAAGTGACTATTACAAAACGTTTAGTCCTTTAGCCGAACGTGGAATCAATTTTAATGCGCTTTGATCTTCTGCGCTTTTTCTCTAGTTTTTAACACCAAGTTTTGAAATATCTTCCTCCACTTAATGTTCTATCCGAGTTTCGGCCTTGCCCTTTTGCGTTATCTACATACACAAGCCCTTTATCTCAGGAGCTTTTCATTTTAAACTTGGCATAAAGAAATCCAGCAATGTGAAGCGTATAAAATATTAGGCCTAGTCGAATATATTGTTCTTATTTGTTTTTTTCTTTTATTAAATTATTATTTCTGTTAAACTTTTACATTTTTTTCCTTCTTCTACCCCCCCCCCCCCCCCCTGTTGTTCCTTCATGGCTGTTTGCTTAAACAAAATTTTGTTGTAATCTTGTCATTAATAAGGTACTTTACTGAGGTGAGCTTTAAATAAACATGGCCGACCTTAAACTTTCTCATACAACATATTTTTTTTTAAAATTCTTTCTTAAATGCTTTATATGATTTTTAGCTTTCCTTTTGGTTAGCGGTTAAGAAGGCATTAAATAGTTGTTTTAGGGTTGCTTAACAAAAAACTAAAAATAAATGTTGTTTGGTTTTTAAATAAACATATAGGAAACTTATTTATTTATAGGATCTTAAAAGGTTTTCTTAGTATAAAGTGTTAATATTATGTTAATTTTCTGGTATTTCTATACATGATTCGTGTTTGCATGTTTGAGTTTCTAGTTTTGATGTCTAATCAATCAATCAAGTAGATTTATTGATAATTTGTCGGGGTGTGTTTGTAAAAGCATAAATTTGTAGCTGTCAATTTGGATAGATAAAACTTATTCGCACGCATATGTAGATAAATATCTTCAAACTACTTTTTTTTGTAAGAAAACAGGACGTTTATATTAAATCTTCAATGCTATCTTCCTGCTGCTATAAGTAGTATTAATTGCCAATCGATCTCTTAAAGCTTTGGCAAAGCCTTAGTTGGAGGATAGTTTTATGTAACAAAATCACATTTAATTCTATGATTATTTGTAACTGAATGGAAAAGATAAGAATGCTTTAAGACATTTATCCGCCGTATAAAAAACACTTTAAGGCAAAACAAATTTTACACCCCATTGTGAACTCGTATTAAGGGACTATGTGGTTGCTGGTCTTTAACTTCTGGGATATATTAGTTGAAAAAAAAAATCAATGAAAAATGTTTGCCTTAAGTAATACTAGATTAAGAATTCTAAAACAGCTTGCCTGCTGGCAATTTAAATTGGTTTTGGATAAATAAAACCTACATAAGAACTTCTAGCTTTGACAGATTTATTTGCTTTCTAAACCAAAGGTTTGGCAATATTCATAACAAAAAGTATTTAAAAAATTATTTAAATATTTTAGTTGAAGAAAACATTTATTAGAAAATAATAAAACGTTTTATCTAATTGTCATTTCCTAAATTAAAATTATAAAAAAGGCCATGATTCGTCAAAGTAATTTCAATTACACATTTTTATTTCCATTTTTAATTTCTTTTATCATAAACACACTAGCATTCCCATTCATGCATTATTTAGCGTATCAGTCAAGGCCTCAAAATTATTATTCCGTAAATTCTATTATTGTAAGTTAAGCAAGTTTATGGTTTTCAAAAAATAATATATTATAAAAAAACACAAGCTGACTTTAAATAGTAATTTTTAATTCATCAAAAGCATAAAAACATGGTTTTTGTTTCCCAGTACATTTGTAAATTAAATGTTAACAAAAAGGTAATAAATATCTATTTTTGCAAAAAAATCTATTTCTTAATAGATTTATTAATTACAGCATGAATCATAAATACAGTTTGTATGCGTATACTTAATATACAATTATGGTATTATTAAATAATGCTCATATGCTAAGATATCTAAACATATATACCAGGGACCGAAAATAATAATTAAACGTGATTTTTCAAAGAAAAAGGGCAGGCAAAAAGAAACATCCGAGATTCAAGTGAAGTTCAGTGTCTTGATAATATTGATTAAAATTTTTAGAAAATTAAGTGCTTTTTAAAAAATTGGTTTTTATTTTTTTTTAGCAGAATTTAAAATAAATTAAAGATTTCTCTAAATTAAAATAAAATTAAAATTATTTTTAATGTTTTTAATGCTAATTTTTGTTTTTTAAGTTCCAGCCATGTATGAAAAAGCATTTATTAAAAAAGTCTTATAAAAAAATGTATCGATAATATTTGTAATTAGCATACTAGTTGGTGGCAATAAATTAGGAAAAAATACAGAGATTTTTTTTAGGATAAAACTCTTATAGCCCAGAGTGGTTATCCCAGCAGGATATTTGTATGATATTTGCATGCTTAAATCGGCTTAGAATGTTAGCCGGACTCAAACAGTTTACTTGCAAGAGAATCTCATTAATTGTTGGCGTCGCAAAACACAACACCCCTACCATTTATGAGGTGTGGGTATTAGCAATAAAGATATTGCTTAAAGTGTTTATGAAACTAAAAACTTATGCTAGTTGTAAGCACACAGTGCTTGTTACTTATGTGAAGAGTATAATAAGCAGTAAAAATTGTTTATTGGAGCACTTAAAGCCAAAAAAAATGGAAAAAGTTTGTTGTGAAAACCATCTGTGGTGTTGACTCTATCTTTATGAACATTAAGTTTTTTAAGACCCCTTTCGTTTAATTTCGATTTGAATTCGGTAGCTCTAGAAGGTATTTGCTATACTGGCAATCAATTAACAAAAACACGCTTTCTCTTAGTGATTTTATACAAACGAGTTCCCCCAATGAGGAAGTTTATTCAATGAGGAAGTTTTATAACGAGAAACACTAGGAGGCTTTTTTAGCTACAAAAAATCAATGACTTTAGTTAGAATAAAATTTTAACTTTGTGCATTTTAGTTAGCAGTTATCTTGCAGATCTAAATTTTTTTCGAATGATAGATATTAGTATTACGCAGCGATTCCTGCTATTGATTCTTTGAAGTGCTTTGTATCTTCCATTGCACTCACTGGCCTAAGACGGATTTTTCCTTATTATTTTTTTTTATTTTAGTTTACTTTTGATTGAAATTATTTTTACTGCAAAGAAATAATTATTTTTTTAATAATAAATTAATAAAATTAAAATTAAAAAATATTTGATGTGCGTGTCTTCTAAACCAGCTACAAAAATTAACCATCAGTATTTTTTAAACTTGTGGACTTTAATTTTCACGTTTTATTTCCATTCGCATTTATTGCATAATCTTTTAGTGGTTTTTTTAAAACAACTTACAAACTCAGTTGTTTTTATGTAAAAAAAGAAAATATTTTTAAACGTTAAAAACTATTTTTTTAATACAAAATTTTCTTTATTTTTGTTGAATTTTCCTCTGACAATTTGTCTTTAACTGCTTTACAAATGACCACTGAATGTTAAAAAAAAAAAAATATTTTTATATAATTATTTCCTCTTTGCATTAAGCAGCTTCTCTTTGTAAGATTCTTTGCCTCAACTTTTCTTGATGGTAGAGGAAAAACTAATTAAACTCTTTTTATTAAAACAAATTAATGCCTTTACGGAGAAAAGATTTTTTTAAAAAAATGTTGGCTTTTAAATACATAGTGCAAGAAACGGATGTTAATATTTAAAAAAAAAATAATTTTATTTAATAAAAAAAATTTGGTAAGGAAAACGATTTAAAAAAATCTATGAAAAAATATATTTTAGCTATTTTCCTTATAACATGAACATCAAAAACCGCCTTAAAATTAAAATTTTAATTTCATACTCTTAATTTCATTAATTTATTCAAGTATAAATTTCTTTAATGTGTTTATTTATTTTTTATTAATTTATTATAAAGAAATAAATATCATGTTCAACTTTATTAGTTTAAATGATTTTTAATTCTTAAAATTTAATTACAACTAATAAACACATACACGTCTGATTAACATTAATTATTTTGTTTACTGGAGCGTATGAGTGTTGCTAGTTCTATATAGTTGGCAATTAAATATTAAGTATACGCAGCTAGAATTAAATTAAAATTGTATATTTGTAGAAGAAAATAAAAAGGCATAAAACTTTAACATAAAATATTTCTCATACACGGCTTGTTCCTAACCAACCCTTGTCTGGAAAAATCTATATAAAAAGTTTATGATTCAAATGGTTTCAAGATAACATTTTTTATTTTGTTCCAAGACCAATTTTTATTTTATCTTTAATTTATCTGCCTCACAAAGTAGAGTAGGCAAAAAAAGCTTAATATTATTATTATTTATATACATTTGATACAAACACATCTTCTCATAATCAACCGTCATCATTAGCCCAAAGGTAAATGACAAAAAACCTTTTAGTAATGTAGCCATTTATAATCATGATGCTTTTTTTTTGCTTTATATTAAAGGGTTGTTTGTTAAATTAAGTCAAAAATATATTTAAACCTCTGTTCGACAAAGGGTTGAAATTTGAAATTACTTAACATGTTAAATGAAAGGTAAAATCCCAAGACAGCAAAAGAAAATGAACGATTAGGAATTTATGCACAAAAATTATATGTTAAATTAACATGCAAAAGAAGTATAAAAAAACAAGGTACGTTTAAACTACTTTAGGGGAAATTTCAAGATAAAAATGCCAAATCATTAAAGAAACTGTTTGAAAAATTGACTTTTTTAGAAATTTTTTTCAAACTAATTCTTAGAAATTTATTTAAAAAGCTTTAAGAAACTTATCATAATTTGGCTTTGACTAAAATCAAAGAAAAAAAAATTTCAAATGAAAAAGTTATTGGCAATTTTCTAATTCTAAGGTTAAATAAAAAAAAATCAAAACTTTTTTTCGAGGAGTATAAATTTTTTTTTTAAATTTTGAGCCATGTGGAATAAAAGATAAAATTTAAACACTTTAAATTTATTTTTTGTTGCTCCAAAGCAGTAAAGGCATATCTCGAAAGAGTTTAAAGACGTTTATGCTACTTTAGGAAATTTGGAACCCAAAAAGGATTTTACTTATACTTCACTACTTTTTGTAAAATATTTATCCAATCAAAATAGAAACATAACTCAAGTTGATTTCGTCGGACCTTGAAAAGATATTATTAAATAGTTTTTTAGATTTTTTTAAAGTTTAAAGGCTATGAGGGTTAATATTGTACATTTTTCGAACCTTGTTTTTAAGGCAATTTATATTATATTTTTCAAATTGAAAGTTTCTTTTAACATTAACGGAAAATAATAATTTCTTCTAATAAAAAGAAATTATATGCACTAAAGCCAAACTAAAAATTAAAAATTTTTACTCTTTTTTTAAAAATTACTCAAAATTTTTATGTAGCATTTTGAGATTATCCCATTTAGGAATGTGAAATAAAGGACTTTGAGCGCAGTAAACATAAACGTAGTGAACAAAGAAAACTGACTTAATAATTTTAATGTGTTTTGCCTTCTTTAAAGTTTTAAAGGACTTTAAACCTTGAAAGCAGTTGGAAGAACAAAAAGTGCATTCTGTATTTATGTTTCTTAATTTTTTTGAGGTTACCAGCCTAGAAATATGAAATATGGGGAATTAAAATCGGAGGTCAATTAAGTGGCCAGAAAGTGCTTTTTTGAATTTTTTTTCATTTTTTTTGAGATAATGTGCCTAGAAGTAAGAAATTAAGAATTGTTGACCTAGTGTGGGGTGGAGAGCCAGCTAGGTATTAAAATAGTTTTTTTTGCCTTTTTTGGGAGCTTTTGTAATTTTTGGTTATAAATCTAAAATTAGGAAGTTAAGTACTATTACACCACGATTAGGGTAAAAGTCAATTAAGTAGACAAAATAGGATTTTTTCGCATTTTGGATTCTTCTTTGCATACTTTGGGATTATCGGTCTAGAAGCATCAAATTAAAGAATGTTGGCAGACGATATTATCATATATCATTTAAACTCACTTGACTTGAGGTTTGGCTCGTTGGAGATTAACTGTGATGTGATGTTTATTTCCAATTGGGACAGGGCATTAAAAGAAAGTGTCCGTAAGGTTTAAGGTGGTCTTTTGAAACTTAAATGCACAGTAGACAACTCTACATCATCTATGTCAACGGATGATTTAAAGTTTGGGAAGACAGACATTCTTAATGCTCTGGGCATGAAAATCAAGTACGTTGTCCGTTGGATGAAACACGTTTTCCTTGTGTCAAAAGAACCATCCACGTGTCTTGGTTTTGAGAAACAGTGCAAGAATTATTTAACGCCATCTCATTTTCTCTACATGTATAACACCAATATCCGATCGAAAATAGAATATAACTCTTATGTAGAGGCTGGGGCTCCAAAGTATTTTTTGAGCTACTTGGCCTACTTTTTTATTAATATTATAATAAAGTCTGGTTTGAAGAAACCAGGAGACTTGCTCCTGAGACCAGAGGCCTTGTATGAGATATGAAAAGGGAATTGCACCACGCTTTACAGAAAGAAATCGCTCTTTGTCTGCACAGTTCGTATGTGGAATAAACTCTCTTAAAATTCACTTCCTGTCGCAGTTAATATCGAAAGTTTTTAATCAAATGTCCACAAACCTTACCCTCTCTCTCCTTTGCCTACTGTTCTGATATCAACACAATGCAAATTTTGTTATTTTTGGGATATTTAAAAGTAATCAAGATATACGAAAATAAGTCATATTGGCCCAATTTAAGGTCAAAAATTAACTTAACAAAACAAAAATAACTTTCTTCGTATTCTTAATATGTTCTTTTGCATTTCTCGAGGTTGTGATTCTAAAAGTAAATTCGAAACGTTAGGCTATTTAGTCATATTGAAGTCCAAAGCCGGAAAGTGGGCAAAAAGTACCAATTCATTTTTTTTGTAAATTTATATCTTAAAACTTTGTCATGAAACTAATTTTTAGGAATTACCAACACAGATTAAACTCAAAATACAACCCTCTGTTTTAATTATTTTTAATATTTTCCCAAAAAAGTAAAGATTTTAAAATTCAAAAGCAAAAAATTATTCAACTAATTTTTAAAATTTTAAAACGAAGAAATTTTTTCATAAAATTTTTCTATTTAGGTGTTTGTGTACCCTATTAATCATAGCATACTTAAAGGCGTTTGTTGAGAACACACTTTTGCCGCAATGCATAATAAAGTGTCTTTTGAGTTTATGATGACATAAAAAATTGGCTGATAAAGGTTTTGTAAAAGCAAAAATTCTTTTTAGAAAACTTTTAGGAAAGTTAAGCTTTTGCTATAGTCATAAAGAAGACACATATATGATCTTTCGTATGCATTTATGTATGCATGTGTTTTAAAACTATTTTATATGTAAATGAGTTTTTCTTCTAAAAATTTTTACTAAATGCTTGTTGAGAATAAAAATACATTTTAAATTTTATTATAAAGCAAGACAGGCATTTATACTTATGTGCATGTGTAATGCTTGTAACTGACGTCACTCTACTTGTATGTTAAAGTTTTTATGAAAAAAAGAAGAAGAAAATAAAGAACAAAAACTTGAAAATCTTTTAGACAAGCACGTGATATTTAATACTTGTTGTCTTTTTTTTAAGGAAAAATGATTTTGTTATATTTTTTATAGTGTATGTATAACTATGTACATTCTTAATCTGCCAACATGCTGTATTGTATGTGTTTATATACTCAAGTATTTACAAGTATAAATTTTGTGTTGACAAGGGTAAATATTTATGGATTAAAAAGAAACTAAAATAGGATATAAAAATTATGTCATATACAGTTTTGTCTTCATTTCGTAAGAGGAATGATAGAGTAAGAAGAATTTTTTGATGAGAAAATATTTTGTAAAAAAAACTATAAAGTGAAATTTTAGTAATTTTTTTATTGGGTTACAAATTTGTGCGTTAAAAGAATATAATTTTTTTTATAGTGCACCTAAACCAAAGGAAAATACTTTCTTAGCTTTATTTAAAATGACAATTTTATTTATTTATGGCAAGGTTATATGCGTATACTTAATATATTTTATTATTTTCAGTACGTATACGCTCCAATGGCTAGCAAGCATTTTTTTATGAACTTCTTTATAGTTATTTAAAATTTCAACAGACAGTAACAAAATATGAGTTATTTGAATCTTCTGAAAATAAGAAGGTACTAGACACAGGGAAAACCGAGTTGCTGGTATTTAAGGTAAGCCGGCTGCTTTATATTATTAATATGATCTAAATACGATTTTTGCCTGCCCAAAAAATGCGATTTAAAAAAATCATTCTTATTTAGCGAGAAAAAGGAAAATCGACATGCTATGAGTTCGTTTCGTCCTGAGGTTGTCTTTGCATCTTAAAGTTGTTTTCCTATATTTGATAATTCCTTTGATATTCTGTGGCTGAGCGTCTGATCTCTATATCTAGGTAATTTTATTACATCTACAGTTCTCTAAGGCGCATAGTTTTGGTGGAGACTTGTAACTCTTACTGAACTGGGTCACTAGCTGTTGCAATGTTGTTTTTCTCCATTTTTTTCTTCAAGAGGTATTCCTCCCATGGTTGAAAAGGCTAAAATATCTTGCTCATTTTCTGTATCGTGTCAGTTCTCAGCTTAATTTTCATGCTTCCCCCTGTCTAAAATAGTTTTTGATATTCAGTTATGTACTCAATGCAAAAGCTTGCCACTACATAGAAGTTGTTTAATTCCTATAGGAATAGAGAATTGACTTTCAGAATCCGATTCTTTCATCGAGTTTCCCGGTAGTTTCTCCCGGCTGGCATTAGTCTGAACCGTAACCTGGACTGACTTAGGTTATAGGTGCTAACCTTTATTATGAATGAATTCTGTCACAAACATTCTTTTAAAAAACCCATGAGGGGGTTTCCTTTATTTCGATTGGCTACTATAGATCGCGTTTGACAAAATTGCCTAAAAGAAACTTTCCTCTCGTCTGCTCTGACCTCGTTTCCCAGCAGATTGGATATCATTTTTTTATTTAGTTTTCTTAAATTCTAAGAATATATTGGATAGGGGTGAGAGCAGGAACTAGGTAAAGTTTACGTTCAGAAGTAGTATACCCCCAGCAGCGCCTTAGTTCCGTTTTTAATAAAAAAAAAAGTCGATTGATGGTTTGTTTCGCACATTTTCCGACAGTTGAAGTCATTAAAAATCCATAAAAATATGATTTTTTTATGATCTGCGATGCACCAGAAAAGGGTCCAGGTATACTCTCGTGTATGTCTTTGTGAAAAAACTTTGTCCTAACAATTAACAGACCATGGGTAAGAACGGTTTCCGTTGTCTTTACTAGCCTAAAGACTATGTCTGTCAGTTGAAAAAGTATGTATTTTTCTCTAGGAGTTGCAGATTTTTTAGCCGCATATGCCTTAGATTGTAGCTTGTTCAAAACCTAATTTGATTATTGTTTGCGTTAAATATTTGTGCCAACCCAAAGAGGCTTTTTAGATTGCATTGCGTGAACTTATTGAGGGTGGCTTTAACCCGGCAAATTTAAAAGTCCCCTTCATATAGAACTTATTAAAATTCATTTTCTTTAGGCCATTTAAAGAGCTTTAAAAAAGCTAAATGCATAGGACATTAAATATAAAAAAAATATTCTTAATATTATCATTTTCAATCAGGAAACAAAAAAAAATATTTTTTTTAAATCAATTAACCAGAAACATAACTACTAACAGCAGACTACATCAAAAAATTGTGTTATATTTACCACACAAAAATGAATAAAAACTTTATCAATAACTTTACGATTTCCTTCTCACGAAACGAAAGAATTTTCACATTTGAGCCAAGGCCTAAATTCCTAAATTATTTTTATTCAAACCCTTTATTTTTTTAAAGCTCTTCATTTTGGTTTCAGTCTTGAGCCTCTTAGCTTTAAACTTAAGAACTTACTAAACATCTCAAGCCTAGTAACATGATACTTATTTAAAATTAATTTTAAGTGCACGAAGGCTTCCTGTGACATAAAGGATTAAATAAAATAAAATTAAAAAAGGAGGAGGAAACAAATAAGATGAAAATAAAAGTACAAAATATGTATATGTATAATATTATAAAAATTTAAATTCTACTTGTAACTTCCAGGCATTTAAAAAAAATATAAAATATTATTGTTGAAATGACATTCTATTGACAAGTAATTTTACGCTTTAATATCAAGAATTTAACTAGCAGTGACTTGATGTCACATTGCATTAAAATTTGCACATTTTTTGCTTTAAAAGTACATTTTTAATATTGTTCGCATTTTAAATAAAACGTGTTATTTTTGCTATGGTTTCTTTGCCGCAACAAAAAAAAATTTGCATATAAAATGATTGCGACATTACGGTGCCATCAATAACAAAGTAAAATATCTGCCATATTTATGTGAAAACAAAAACCAAACAACAATCCATAATGGCAACTTGTAATGAACTGTATAATCAAAGATATGAAAAAGAACAACAAAATTAAAAACATTAACATGAACATGTACAGTCTTCTGTTTATTTATAATTACTTACACACACGCACGCACAATTATTCCATAAATTTATTTGCCTTAAATACGCAACTTTGATTTCTTTTTTTTCTCATTTTATACAAATACTGCAAGTCATCATCATCATCATTTATAATGGCAGTTTACATGTGTAGCAGCAACAATAATAGAAACAATAACATCCATCAAAGTATACAACTTTTGCATTTAAAATAACAACAACTACATTTGTTTGTTTTTGTCAAACTTTTTCTCTCTCCACAAAGCTATGCTTATTGTTGTTTTATTAAACGAGTTTTAGTGTTGCCTCGTTTTAATGCTCGTAACTAAATTCGTTTATTGTGTTTAATTGTATGAGTTTAATGAACAAAGGCAAAAACAAGAATAAAACAAAAACAATTATACAGGCTGGTCAAACCACAAATGAGAGTGTCTGTATGTGTGTATGCGTGTTTCAAGGCAGTTTATTGATGTGTGTTGAAGAACATTAATAAAATCTTAACAGGCGTCATATAAGCCATTTAGAAAGATGTTAAATAAAAATGGCAGGCAATGCAATATGCATTAGATAATTTTTTTTTATATCCAAAAGCATTTTCTACGAGCATATAAAATCGTATAGAAAATTATTTAAGGTATTTAAAAGTAAAATAAAATTTTTATTTTAAAAATTAATTAATTTATTTTGCATTTTGTAAGTCTTATTAGTATTTTTTCATCCTCTGAAATACTAAATTTACAACATGTTTATGGACTCTGTATACATACAGGGTGACCGCCGGCAAGGTATACTGCTTTGTTTTGAGCCATTTTGATAGCCATTAGTCTTGAGAGTTCATATTTGACAGTCGTGAAGTAGAGACGTAGCAACTTTATTATGGAAAGATATTCGTAAAACCAGTTCGTGTTAATCGTTAAAACATTTTATCAAAACCAATCATCGATTGCTGTGACGATGAGTGAGTTACGTGAAAGTTTTGGGGAAAAACGCACTATCTATCGTGTAGTTAATGATTTCATAGAAAGAGGGACTGTAGCTATTAGGCCCAATCATCGACCACAACGTATTGCGAGATCGGCTGGAAACATGACTGCTGCTAAAGAAAGTGTTTAAAATAATTTATCAACCTCAATTCGACACCGTGCTCAGAAGTTTTTTCTTCAAAGAACAACTTTGGCCGCACAAGGATTTGAATTTGTTTGCATTTAAGATTCAGTTGACACAAAAGCTTCTTCCAGAAGACCATTTATGCTGCCGTACAAATGCCAATAGGATATTACAGCTCGCTCATGATAACCCCGATTTTCATGAGCAAATCATAGTAAGCCACGTTGCACATTTTCATTTGAGTGGATATGTAAATTAACAGAATAGTCGGTTTTGGGCGATGGAAAGCTCTTTAATTATTCATCAGTCACTTTTGTATCCTATAAAAAAGACAGTCTGGTGTGCAATTTGCCAGTTGGAATCATTGGACCTTCCTTTTTTGTGACTATAAAGGCATGATGATAACTGTCAAGGGAGAGCAATACCGAAATATTATTGAAAACTTTTTAATGCCACAACTGAGTGCTTTGGACTTGGTTAACATGTCGTAACAAGAAGATGGTACCCCATCGCATATTCCAGGATTTTAATGGAATTACTTCGAGACCTCTTTCCACATCAAATTTTTTTTAGGAAATGGTATTGTTGATTGACCTCCGCGGTCACCTGATTTAATTGTTCCGCTTTTTTTTGTGGGATTATCTGAAAAGCAAGATTAATGCAAACAAATAAAAAACGCTAGAGCAACCCAAAAAAAATATTCGTTATGAAATTAATGAAATACCGCGTGAAATGTGTGAGAATATAATGAAAAATGTGCTCGAAAGGGCTCGAGTTTGTGAGGGTAACAAAAGACATTATATAAAAAAATGTATCAATATAACATCCATTCTCTTTCATTTACTTTAAAGTTATAAAAAACAAAGTAGTATACCTTGCCGGCGGACACCCCTACATATATTTATATCAAAGTGTTTTCCTTTATATATGTATTACATACTTCAATAACCAAACTCTTAAAGGTGGATAATGTCCTTAAAAAAAGGACAAAAAATTGTGTATACTTTCTACATTTATAAGAGCAACAAAGATAATTTAGGTATTTAGATAACAAAAATTAATTCTATAAAATATTTAAACAAGAGTTATTTACTTAAGATATGGGACCTCACTTAAGTAAAATTTATTTCCAAATGCTTAAAGCAACCAATTGACTTTAATATTTAATTCCTATATATTTATGTATTTTTTTTTTGTATTTTTTTTTAAATTTAAAAACAAAATTTCAATCTTAACGCTTTTCTATTTTTCATCTTACATTTTTTCTTCTTTCTTTTTCTTTATTTTTGTATACATTAAGTCTTCCTTTACAAAAGATGTTGTATTCCGTTTTATCTCTAGATTAGCTAGGATTTGTTAACAGAATATACAAGCTTTTCTTTCCGTTTGATACTAAAGATGATTTTTTTTCTGTTTGACTTCAATACACATTAACATAAATGCTTAAAATCACAAACATCTATTTTGCCTTATCATAACCAAATGACAGAAAGAAAAAGGGTTTGACAGCTTTAACATTAAATGGGACACAAATGATAACAAGTAGGGGTTCTTTTATGAAACAAAAATTTCTAATAATATAAAATTAAGAAAATCTTATTCAAATCGAAAAAAGGCATTTTTCACACCAGTAACGTTTGTAGGGGCTTTTTAATATGCATTAAAAAATAAAATTGAAAAAATATTAATTTTGAAAAAAAAGTATTTTAATGAGTTTTTAAAATGGTTTAGTTAAAATGATGACAAAGAAAAATTATTTAAATAATTAGTTTCCTTAGTCTTATATGAAAGTAAAATTTTTAAAGGGGTTTTGTTTATTGAAAAAATTCTTAAATAAGATCAAAGCACGTTTTACAAACTAAATTTCATTAAAACCCAATTTTTAATTAATTTTAATTTAATTATTTATAAGAAAAACAAAAAATTTACTGTTCTAAAATTAATAAAACCAATATAAGAAAATGCTTAAAGGAATCAAGAAAATATTTAATGGTAAACTTATCAAACACATACTGTAATTATGAATATTAAAAACCATAAAAACCTGCAAATCACCAGACCTAAAACAACATTAACCAAAAACCAATCTTTAAACAGGACACAATTAAGCAAATAATTTTTAAGGAAAGGACAGATTGCTTGTCCAAACAGTTTTTGTTTTATATCAAAATGAAAAATAAACAATTTGCAAACAATCAAACTAAGCAAAAAAAACAATAAGAAGAAAAAGCCTAAGATAAGAAGAGAATTTCTCACTAATAAAAAACAAACAAGAAAGAGTAATATTTTTTCGACAAAAACATAAAGGCATAAATCAGCAAAAAATTTGCACACATACTAACACTCACATTCGTACATACATGCACCTAAACATCTGCGATACCAAATGAAAAGCACTTAAGTGTAACAACATGTTTATGAAAAGTTTGAAGCTAAAAAATTCTAGATAAATAAATATTTACCCAAGTAAATTAACTTTTAAAAGGGGACTACAAAATATGTGATATAATATACTTGTCAAGTAAATTATGGCTCTTAAAGAAAAAAATCCTTGAAATTTTTTATCTACGAAGTAAAGTTTTACAGAAAAAAAAAATATACTTTTTAAAGCTTTCACTTAAGCCATTTTCTCTTTTAACCAAACAAGAAAAGGTAAGAACCAATAAATTTAATGCAAAAATTTAAAAAAATTTAAAAAAATGTTTTTGGAACAAAAGCTACCTTTTGTTTCTGTAAAGGAGCAATTGGTAGCAGGCCAAAAAAAGCGGCAACAATGACCAGTGATGATTGTAGATCTTGTAGTATACCGGGGGATAAAGTGATTATTAAGCATATTCTGTGTCACTGTATAGCGTTCATGTGCTCCAGAGCAAGCTGTCCAGGGTTTTATTTTTTACAAAACTGGAAGCAAATATCCGAGGTTGGTAAGACAAGGCTTCTGGTATTCGCCAAGAGAGTGTAAAGCACCCTGGATTTCATTTTATAGAGTTAGTGAAACTGGCTATAATTTCTTCTTGGCTGGTGACTAAGAACCCAAAGGATCTAATTGGGATTTTTTGCTTCGGCTGTGCAGAATCTTTTATAGCCTTCACATTGGTCTTCTTGCTTATCCAGTCCCCTGATCAAGGCAAGTTGTTTTTGAACAGTAAGTGGTGGGCTTTAAATACATAGCTGTCTTAGTTTTCGAAATAGAAAACTCACAACATTTAAACAATTGTATCGACGTCCCTATCCATAAGGATCTATCATATATATACTCTTTGGGGTCGTTAATGGATGTTAAATAAATTACAAATGGAATGACAAACTGATAACCCTTATCAATATGTAAAGGATATAACAACAATCACACACACCACACACATACAAACTACTGCTCTTAAAAGAACAGAAAACAAATAATACAAAAACAATTTGATACAATATACATCAGCTTGTGTAAATGTGTGATTCAAGAGCGATAGTAAAGCGAAAACACACAAAAAAAGAGAGTAACTGCATAAGCATACATATGGATGTGCATATATATATATATATATATTAAGTATCCATACTTGCCAAAGAATTTTGCCCCAATATCGTCAAATATTTAGAAAAAAATCGTCAAAATCATCAAAACAAGTTTTGGAAATCGTCAAACAATCGTCAATACTAAAATTTATTGTTTTAATTACTTTTCTACTTAATAATAATGAAAAAACGGGGAAACAAAGTGCTAACAGGTAGATGCGTCACAAGTGGTACCAAAAAAAGCAAAATTGCATCATTCAAAGTAAAACAAACTGAAAAAGAAAAAACGAAAATATTTAAACAATTTTTTATATATTTCCAAGTTTAGTCCAAAAAAATAAGTTTTATCTTATAAAAAATTTTTTTTGAAACAAATATTTTTTTACAGAAATCATTTTTTAGGGATCCCTTGTTATTCTTACTAAAAACATTTTTTTATATAAACACGCAATGGCTAATATAGAATAGCTAAAAAAATTGGGTTTCAAAACGGAGTAAACTTACTTTTGCTTGTTTTTCTTTTAAGCTGAACAAGTTAGATATGCATACGTATATAGTGTATATAAAACCAAATAGTATATTTCAGGGGGCGAATTACGGCATTCGTTTCGAATCGAAATTTAAAAATTCTAATTGGAATTTCTATACTTAAAGCATTAACAACTCGATCGATCGAGTAAAATTTCGATTCCAATCGAATGCCGTAATTCGCCCTCAGGTGTGTTATACTGTGGAGTATTAGGGCTAAAGGTCCTTAAACAACCTTTCATTTACCAATGTTTTGAGATTTAAATAGCAACTTGTTATTAAAGTAGCACAAACATTCCTCCGGAGACACTATAGTTTTACATAAAATACCTTATTCCATATCATATGATATTTTAAAATCATACTTATGTACATATAACTAAATTTTTAGACTTAGGCTTAACCTTTATAAAAATCGTCAAATTAAGGGCCAAAATCGTCCAATCGTCAAAAGCAATTTTTTGTGGCCAAAAAACGTCAAAAAGACGATAAATCGACAAATCTGGCATCTATGTAAGTATCTTTGAGAACTCAAAAGCTAAGAAGAGAGTGAAATCTCTTTTTGTGAAACGAATTTGATACTTATATATGTAGTTTTTCAGATATGGCATTTTAGAAAGTTATTAAAACTCTTATAAATAGTAAAACACAACCGTTTTTAAATTTTCTCCAATATATTTATTACACGTTCATACATATGTACTAACTAAGGGACACGGGTATAGATTTTGTCCTAAAAAAACTTGGACCATCGCAGTATTTTGCCTATATCTAGCTCCATTGTAAACTGGTTTTGCCGATTTTAAATAGTTATCATCTCTGGGATACTTTTGAAAGTTTGCCACCAATACCTGGTCCATTGTGATTAAATTGACTTCCGAAACATGATTTCAATAGACACACAGACGGATAGGCAGGATATATATACTTTATGGGGTGATTTATATCGCTTGTTGATTTTTGGATAAAAAATCTACCTCTTTGATTATTTTTTCTAATAATTGGTTATGTACTAAATAGGCTCCCAAACGAAAAGAGAGACAGACATGCTTTTACCGACTAAGGAAGCAATTTTTGGTCGATCTCTGGCTCTAAGTTCATAAAAACCATTTTTCTCACATTTTGTCCCTCGTAGATTGTTTTTTTAACTTAATAGTTTTTTATATTTTCTTAAATTTCTTATTTTATTATAATATTTTCCTTATGATTGCACTTTTAGTTATTGTTATTATAGTTGTAGTTCCAATGACTGTTATATTTATTTATTTATTTTTTTTTTTTCATTTTAAAAGCTCTTAACCATCGCCTTCTTTGTAAATAAATTCACTTAACTACACAAAAAGGTCTGAGACATTAATGGGTTTTGTACACCCATACAAATATCTGTACATATGTATGTTTGTATTCATTTGATCCTTAAGAAAATGTTTACATGTGTTCAGATTGTTGTTGTAGTAACTGTGAAAAGTTGTTATTGTTCATTTGCTTGTGTTGTTTTTCTTTAACTTGTTTGTTGTTTACTTTTAATTAAAAAATCAATAAATAACGACCTTTACTTAAGTAGAAAATGTTTATTTTTTTATTGTGTTGTTGTTTGTTTTTTCTATTATTTTTATTTTTTTATACACATTGGGATTTATGTTCTTTAGTTATCTGCAAGTGTTTTGTTTTGTTTTTGACCTTAAGAAATTGTTTGTTTTTTATAAACCGATTAGGGTTAACGAGTCAAATTGATACTTTAGCAAAAATGTAATTTGCAATAGAGCTGACAAAGGGTTTTTTTAAATATTAAATATGGTTAAGAAAAAAATTTTGGTCACAAATTCAATACAATTATTATTACTTTACTAATTTAAATAATTTTTGAATTAACTTTGAGTAAAAAGGACACATTTGCAATCAGCAAATGAACGCCGATCAAGGATTGCTGACCACAAACGGCAGGAAGTTTCGAAAATGCATTCCAGTCAGCTGCTTTCAGGAAAATAATTGTGAATAAACTAGAAAGACTTCAGATTATCGCTGAGTGCAATGACCTGACCATCATTTTTAGTACATTATTGTATGTACATATGGACCACTGAATTTAATAGCCCATAATATTAACCAAGCTGTTAGTTTTTGACATTCACTTAGGAGTTCCCATAAAGTAACAAATCTACTTTCCTTGAACAAAACTGTAAATTTGATTGTGGGTTTTCAAGCTTAATTTAAACAGTTGACAAGCCTTGCTATAGCGGGATTTGCTTTTTGATAAAATCTAACTAGCATTAACTGGAAAAAGCACTGTCTTTGGTTGATCCAAAAGTTATGTATCCTTCTCATTAGAAATTAAATATTGTTAGGTTAGGAAGGACAAGAGCAGCTTTCAATGCATCTGCCGTCCGTTTTGGGTCCATTTTCCGTTGCTTTAAAAAAAGCAAGATCTTAATAAAGAGTAATAAAACATTGTTTAATTAATAAAAAGTAAACAGAAGGTCTAAGGCCAAAAAAAAAGGCAACTTAAGCACCAGAGTAAAACAACCCTCTCTACTGTCTACCTAAGTCAACTAATGGTAATATTTTCCTGTTTACCTCTCAAAAAATACCGAATTTTTTAAAAAACTGGTTGTCCAACCTCCTTGAGTCTTTGGCGCTTTAACCTTGGGCAGTGACAAATAAACATACTCTGTCATTTATATTTCCTCCTGATCTTAACAAATGTTTAAGCAGTTCGGTGTGTTAGTCCTAGCCAAAGCTATAAAACCTAATGACCCTAATCGAGGAATTAAAATCCAACATTCCTATGTTCTTCATCTACTTATTGTCTGTTGAGCTAAGCCCCGACCTCATAGTCTTACTTATTCTTTACTCAGTCTTGCTCCAATACTTAAGACAAGCCCTAACACCCATATTTTAATTTTTCTAAAATAACTACCCATTGGTGTTACTTGAGTTTTTTTTTTCAATTTAAGCGTCGAACCATCCCAACCGACCTTGCAGGCAATTATTCTGCCAACAAAAATGCATTGCCCTGAAACCCAACAAAGTCTGACAAAGAAAAAGAACATTATTGACCAAAAGGCATCTCCTCAACCCTTTGCAATTGAACTGCAGCTTCAAGGGCCCAAGATATATATATTTTTGTTGAAATAAAAAGTTCCTTTAGTTTCTTTTGGAATATGTTTTACTCCTCCCATCATCCAGTTTTTCTACTTAGAGCACACTACACACAGTTCGACCCCCCATCTAAGATCCGGAAGTGAAAACTTTGCACCGCTTTTACACGCTACTAGATCCCAACCAATCATATCCCTTAGGCATTATTTTTAATGGTGTTTTTTTAAAACTGACTTTTCGAACCATATATTTAGTTATGAATATTAGATTAGAGAGAAAGTGAAAGATTGCGATCCTACAAAAGGTTAAACGCCCATGTTGCCCCAAGATAAACAAAGAAATTAGCACTTCTCTGAAGAAAGGCTTAGAGAAGATCTTGAATATTTAGCCTATTGGAACCTACGCACGCTTGTTGAGAAATGCATACAGGAGGCACAAAAAATGGATTGAGGGGGATTGTAATCCTTATCAATAATTTATTTTGGAGTTTACTGCACTGATACCAGATCGGCAGCCCTGATTTACGGAACTCTGGGGGAAATGCCAGAAGGCGCGTGTTGTTATACGAATGATACTAGGGCAAAAGAAAAAAAACAGGACCGGGCGTCCTTTTTAAAAGCCCGAAAACCGAGATTTACTTCCGCCTCCCGGATCACAACGCTGTCTCACAAGCGGAGGTTTGTCCTATAATAAAATATCTGTTCTCGCTTAGGGCAACCACAGATTAGCCGAATGTAAATATCCGAACCAATAACCAAGTGCTGATAAGAGAAATTAAATCTGGGAATACCAGATTTTTTACGATGTGGCAATGCAAGAGGTGGATAACAAATATTCGCAATATAGCTTTTTGCTACGACAAAGCCCGAGTTGCAAGCGCACCTTCATCGTATAGGGCATGTAGGAAAGATTTAAAAACCTTCAAGCGTTTCCTGCTCCTCTTCTTAACTTTTGCCAGAGCCAGAGTCTGACGTTTTACTAATATCTAGGGCTTTACCGGATGTGGCTCACTTGGGAGGCATGGAATGGATAGTTTTTGAGGAAATTTGTCTGCATCACCAAATTTCTGTAAAGTTCTCCCCAAAAATTCTCTTTTCTTTGCTACGTGTATGTCCTGTGGGAATTAAGGCAACTTTTTTAAGGTTGAAGGAAGCCTTATTTAACCTTTATTTTTGCACCATTCTTATGCCTTCGTTTTCCATACAAAACACAACAGAATTTTAGAAAATTTAATTATCTTGTATAGTGACTACTAGTGCCCCAACTCCTATTTAACTAGTTTTGTTTTCCTAATGTACGTTTTACGAGGATCACTTTGCAGCATGGTGGTCGCCTTAAGCTGCAATAGTTTTTGAAATAAAGTGCAATGGAAATATCATAAAAATGATCTGCTTTTCTTGAGGCATTAACCTTCCCGTGCTCCTCCTAAATCCCGCTCCAATATTTGGCATCAATATGGCGTCGGTGGGATTTTGCTCCGTAAATATGATTTCAGCAGACTTAACGGATCCAAAATATACGGATTCGAAGGGTACTAAACTATTTTTGATTTTTTTTTCTCGAAAAGAAGTATTTCTGTTAACAAACAAACGCGTAAAAATTAAAAATAGTTCATTTCCAACTTAATTCTTCAATATTTTAACAATTTTCCATTTTGTCTTTACATCAACAGTATTTCTATATTTACCCGACCAATGTCAAAGTAGTTGCCATTAAAACGTTGAATTTTATTTGAATGTAACTGTTATTTTACTAGTTTTTTGTTGTTGCACATTTTAATGGCCATAAGTAATGATTTTTTAATGCAGTTAAACGTGATTGTTTGCAGACGTTAAAATTGCAATGTAAGAGAAAACGGGTAAAACAAGAAACACATTTGCACCAAAAGGAAAAAAATTATGAGTTACGCAAATTAATTAAACTCAAGTAAGAGAATTGTGAAAAAAATTAACAAGTTGTTGCTTTAAATTTATGAATAAAAACTACTTAAGTGTAGCTGGGAAGTCAGGAAAATTAAACAAAAGAAAAATCTATTAAAACTAAAAATTTTCTTAGAGCACTGACATTGATCTTAAAGTTTTCCATAATTTTTTAAATTCCTAAATACTTCAAGACAAATTTTTTTTGTATTTTACTTTCGTATTTTGTGGGAAAAATATTTAACATTAACTAAGAATAAAAGAAAAAACTTTATGCTACAAATAAAAATTCTGTTGAAAGAAAAATTTATAATTCTTCTTATTCCAACATTTATTGAATATTTTATGCCTGTAAATGTAAATTTTATGTTTCTAATTTTAAGCTGTCGCGTCTTATTACATAAATATAATTCCTTTTTAGCTCTTTTAAATTAAATTTATTCATCTATTAAAGCTTAATTATTTATATTATATTGATATAATTTGGCATTTTCCCAGCTACATTACAAATAAGCTGGTTCAAATTACAGAACTTTTTAGAAAAATATATATGTATTTATATTTTTTGTTAAGCAGAAATGTAAAGGAATATATTCATTGATTTTGGTTAGAATTTTAAAGGTTACAAAAAAAGTTGCAGACAAGCATATCCGCACAGCACAGATAAATTTGATGTTTATTATAAACCACTTTTCTTGCAATACAAGTACAGTAATATTTCTTAATGTAAACATAGCGCACTTCCAGAGGCATGTAGAATTTTCTATAGCTATCTAAAGATAAATCTAACTTTACATGTACATAAGTATATAAGACAGTAATGAAAAGTGTCTGGTGTTAAATTTTTATTTTGAAACTTAAATAAAAAACGTAATAATTTACATAAAGTTTTATTTAAAGCAACGATAGAATTAAATCGCGGACTTTATTTTTTAAAGAGTATGTCATCCAGATTTAGCTTGTCGAGTAGAACACACTGTACAAAACGGAGCCATGTGTTCTAGGGCAAACGTTGCAGTAATCTTGTCCTAATTTAGCTGATTTCTCGACGAATATTTTCCCTTAAAGCCACAAGTGACTGAGAATTGTCATTAAAACCCCTCTTTTTGAGTTAGCCCCATAAAAAAATTCTAGAAGCTAGATTGGGCGACCTCGGTGGCCATGGGATGTCCCCAAAGCAACTGATCAGCTTTTGGGGGAAATTTTTCCGAAGCATATTTATCCCAGCTCTGGATGTGTGTCCAGTCGCGCCATCCTGTTAAAACCACGTGTGGGAAGAGTACGATGCGTGAGCTCATAATAATGCGTCGATAGTTTTCACCGTTGACATTCGTCGCCCGGCCGGGGAAAAAATGGTCCAATTATCTCATGCGTAGATGAGACACACTAAACAGTAACCCTGGGGCAATGCAATGGCTTTGATGTTTCAATCGAAGGTTGCGGGGTTCTGGAGTCCAGTAAAGGCAGTTTTACTTGATGAAGTGGCTTCAAAAAATGGAGCTTACTGTGCGAAAACGCTCCAACATCGTTTACAAAAATGTTTGGGTAGATCAAAGTCACTTTCTTTCAGTTAAAAACGATTGAACTTAAGGCCTTTTTTTTGTTAAACTTCATGAATAGTTGCTCTTGGAAGTCCCAGTTAGGCTGTTCTTTCCTGTATTAAAAGTCGCGGATTTTTACGTAAACTGCTTTCAGCCAGTTCATTATTTTCGGGAAAATCGACTGGGCCCTGGCCGAAGCAGTTGTGCGTAATTTCTGTACCCACGAACGAATTTTATTTACACTCGGTCCATCACGTATTTGCCGAATACCGAACTTTGAAAAAAACTGTCGGCGAGAAATTACGTAAGAATCATTACTCTTAAAAAATGTCTGCACAGCAAACGCGTGATGCTCACTCGGCCACTGCGACAACGCGACTGACAATTCCGCACAATCGATAATTCAAACGGTGCCACCCTCCCTCCGCACTGTTTTTTACTTTTTTAAATAATTGTATTTTAAAATATAATTTTGCCACCAGACACCCTGTATTTTGGTACAGAATAAATTTCAATTTCAATAATTCAAAAAATTTAGAAAGTTTTTGCAATTTCTATTTCTAATTAATTTTCAAAATATTTATTTATTCATCACAATAAAGCCCTAGAGGCCAAATTACAAATACAATATAAAATAAAATGTAATACCTTAAAAACAAATAATTCAAAAAATTTATTTTCATTAA
This sequence comes from Melanophora roralis, assembly GCA_963583895.1. Taxonomy (NCBI): domain Eukaryota; kingdom Metazoa; phylum Arthropoda; class Insecta; order Diptera; family Rhinophoridae; genus Melanophora; species Melanophora roralis. The sequence goes on from OY757190.1 coordinate 88,761,331, forward strand.
ACTAACTAAAAAATAATAGACACAATTTGTTCTTAACTGATTGTACGTTTAATTATGAATATCTACAAAAGTTTGACATCGAAAATTCCTTAAGTGAACTTGAGGCCGCGAACTTGATTCAAACAAACGAACATAAATTAATCGAATTCCCTATTTATAAAAATCTAGAGCATAGTGAAATAATATACAAGTTGAACTCGTGAGCACAGCTGATTAATTCCTGCTCCTTGTTATTTGTTCGTTCATTATGTTACACACGAACAAATCTCACCTACCTTTGTGTTGTGACATCATGAACAGCACATTGTTGTAGTTGTATCTCTTACGCAGTCATCTTGTTTAAGGTACCTTTACACGGTAATACAAAGTAATTAGATTTTGTAGAATCAAAATATTATGAAATTCTCTCCGTGCTTAAAAAAAGAGAATAAAAATCTGTTCTAACTATTTTTCATGTTTACACGGATGAAGTTGGTAAAATCAAAATCGGTTGTTTCTTGCCACTTTCCTTTTGGGGTAACGCCATATGGTTAAGGTTCAACAATATTAACAAAAACAACATGAAAAAATCTGATTTTATTTTGATTTTTTGTGTATTGTTTCATTAAGTGTAGCCACCTTCATTAGATGCTGTAAGTGCTGCCAATCTTTCACACCTCTGATGTAATGAGAGTACACAAGTTTCTAAAATGGTTTAGAAAATAAACATTGACCGAACACTTGTCAAATTTTGCATCCGTATTCTCTCCTACCCAATACATTATGCTTTTACATGATGAGATTTTGTATTATCCCACAACATTTTTTGACATATCGTAATATATGTATTACCGTGTAAAGGTACCTTTATCAAAACACATAAGTCTAGAAGAAATTGCAATCGGAATAACAATCTGATGTACACACTTATGACTACGTGAGTGGTTAAAAAATAACCCACCAGTTTATGTTTTCAGTCTTTTAAAAGCTTTCAGGACTTAAATGGCATTAAGATTATAAGTGAGAGCGTATGTACCCAACAAACCAAAAGTTCAGAATTTTTCTGATCTCAGGCCTATCGTTAAAAATCGTCAAGAGTAGTCGTTACGTATTCGCTTTGACATTTCGATAGTTTCTCTAAAAAAATATACATTTTTAATTAGAAAAAATGTTGTCTATAACCTAAAATTTAAAAAAATTTCATTTGACATTAAAAAAATTTATAATAAATAAAGAAGTTAACGATTTTGTACCTTCATATCGTTTCAATTTCATATCTACATGTCGTTACGATTGCGTACCGAGATATCGTTACAAAGCAGTGTCAACCCTTTCACATAAAAATTTGTTTCGACTTTAGTATTATTACGGTTTTGATTTTGGAAGAAACATTCTACTAGTCGTATTGAATCCTTTGGTGGGATGGATACATATATTTGTTTTTTCATACAAGTTGCAGATACTCGTCAAACCAAAAATTCCGACTTTGTTGAAATTTTGACACGAATATTGTCTTCCGAGCTGCGAACCGCAACAATACCGAAGTCGTAACAACTTTTATATAAAAAAGTTAATACCTACGAAATCGCAACGAAATGTAGGAAGGAAATCTTCAACTTCTCTATTTATTATAAATTTTAGAAAATAATTTACTTACTTTCTATTAATTTTATCTGTAGTCTGACGCGGTTGATAAATTATGTGATAGAAGAGGAGGGCCCCCGGGCAACCTTCCATCAGCACAAGTGCCTAAGTCTACCTCCTCGTGGTCTCAACCGGGTAACTTTTAGTTTACTGAAAGGCTAACAGACATGGCTAGATTGAAAACAATCTGTCTTGGGTTAAAAGGGATCAGTGGTTTTTAACTTACTCGTCTAGCTTGAGGAAGGTTGCCATTGTTGTCGCTGTGGCATGTACACCACCAGTAAGTGGTACAGCAAAACAAGGTTTTAAGGGTACCGATCCTTATCTGCGTTAAATAGAAATTGGTAGGAATTGTGCGGAAGTAGACTTCCGAGGCTGACTAGAGTCCCATCTGGTACCACGGGAATCGGTTGGCCCCATGTGCTTAACAGTGCATGAACTGATTAATGGTGAGGTCTTCCTCGGGAGTTCATGTTGTGGCTGTGGTTATCTCTAAGCGGGGCGACTGAGAACAAAAGTGTATATTCTAGGGCCCGTCTTGTGCTGGCCTCAGAGTGAGCGCGTAAGCGGTCTTATATGGACTTAAGGTTCACAAGGAAGAATCTCTGGTTTTGGCGGGTCTACCCAGGCACATGAGCAACTGATGAAGTAGGCTACTAGCTGAAAAGGTGTAAATGTAAATTGTAAGTAGGTGAATAGGGTAACTGGCTACGGCTGGGGACCCTAGGATCTTAAACAAGATTCCGTCAGAGAAGTAGCCAAAAATGAAATGGCCGGCATTGGCATGTTGAAGCATGTGCGTAATTCGGTCCTGACTGGCGGTGAGTAGATTTTGAAGCGTTGATGATGGTGGAGTAATTGATCTGTCTACATGAGAAAAAGATCCTTCAACCAGAGCTGGGTGTCGCATTTGTTGGGTGTGTTATAATAATCATAATCTTTCTTGCTTAAGGTTGGGTGCTGTTTCACAAGCGTGTGGAGACGTGTCTTGTCGGCGCGGATCTGTTTTGATTATAAAAAGCGAGATCAAAACTAGAGACGCAATTTAGGTTTAGATAGCCCAACTCCTTACCAAGGGCTCTGTTATGGCTTACTCAAAGTCATGACAGAGAACTGGAAACTGGGTGGCAGGCTGAGCCATTCTGGGGGCGCTGGTGGACGCTTTGTTTCCACCAAGTGTTAAGAGCACCGTGTCACAGGGTGACACGCAGGGTAGGTGTCACGAAAGACCCTTAACGTCTTTAGTCTGACGCGACATAGCTTTCATTAGTACAGAAGAGTACCGCATCATTGTTATATTGCTGATTTCATGAAAAAATACGTTTATATTTTATTTTTATTTGTTTTTTTATAATTTAGTTTTCTTAAATTAAAATTATTGTTTTAAATGGTCAAATATATTTCTTAAAATTTTAGCTTATAAATCAAAGTTTTTTTTTTAAAGTTAAAAAAAAATTTATTTAGACAAACTACCGAAAAGGCTTAACGAATTTATCACGACCACTTTGATTTTAAACAAATTAACGAAAAGTCTCAACGAATTCGTAACGATAGGTTTGACTTTAGAAATATTTGGAACTTTTGGTTTGCTGGGTAATACCCACATATGTACATATGTGTAATTAATATGTCTAAAAATGTAAAGAAGCTTAAGCAATGATTTCTTCAAGCAATACAAACAATATAAATATGTATATATACATACATGTATATCTAAAACCACAACAACAACAACAATTTTTATTACATTTTTTTGTTCAAGGCCTATTGCGAGATCTTTGTTTTCGTTTAAATCTGTGTCTATGAGAGTGTGATAGAAAGAATAATACAAACATCCACATATATACGGAAAACATATGAGTGTCAATGTGTTGGTGTTTTTGTTTTCAAATTACCCACTTCCATTTCCAAGTTGATTTTTTCAGTTAAATTCAACTGTTTGTTTAAGTTTTTGGGTAATTGACTTTAAAAAGGGATTTGTGTTGAATGGCAGAAGGAAAAGGAAAAAATTCAAGTTTAGTATAATGTCAGTGTGAATGTATTCATATGTCAAATAGTTATAGTTAACCAAGTGTAAAACTCATAATTTTTACCATATATTTCTTTGTTTTCTTGTTGATTTTCATGAGCCTAAAATGTGAATAATTGTGCATGAGTTTTGTGTGAATATTTTTTTTTAATGTGAAGAAGTAAAGCCAAGTTCCAAACTTAAAATGTGAAAAAAAAATTTAATTTAAATGATTTAATAAACTTTGAGGGACCTTTTTTCAGTTTAAGTAAGAAAAAGAAGAGAATACGGTACATAACATATTTTATAAAAAAAAATTTTGACGGTTCATGCATGGTTTTACTTAAAAATATTTCTTTAGGAATTCCTGATGAGTCTTAGAAAAGGCCAAATAATACTTTTTGTAAGTTTGCTTATAACATTTAAAATTGGCAGAGCAGTTGTCATTGTGTGTGTGTAAATGCTTTAGGTTTGTTTTTAGGTCCTTTTTGTTTTTGTTTAATTAAATTTAATAGTTTGTAAGTGGCAGCAGTTGGTTGGTTACCCACAAAGATACACTTATTTAAATATACACAATGTAAAGCAACACTAAAACGTGTATTTGTCGACTTTTCATTATTTTCTTTTTCAAGCTTAATTCTTTAAAAACTGCATGAATGTAGCAGTTTGATTGTTTTTTATTAAGTGCGAGTGCATTTGTTTTTGAATTTTGTGTTTTAACACCCAAACCGCTACAATGGATCTAAAAAAGGAACGTAACCAGAAGAAAAAAATTCTAATTTTGTTACATTGTTTTTAAGTTTGTTAGCAACACAACAATTGTTGTTTTTTATAACAAAAAAAAAATGGTTTTAATTGCTTAAACGAACAACAACAAACAGTGAACGTAAATTTTCAAATGTGTCTAAAAATTGCAACCAAGTGAAAATAATATTTTTATTTAAGTTTTTAAACATAAAACACTTTACAAAAGAGAAGTTTAAAATATGTTGACTAGAGAGGAGCGATCCCGTGATTTTTGAAGAATACTGTAAACAGTGAACGTGATTTTTAAATAGCAGTTATTTTAAACAGTGACGGTGATCGCTGTTTATTATTTTTTACAAATAAATATGGTAATAGTTACTTCACAGGAAGGCCCAAAAAGATTACTTTAAATAACGTCCCAAGTATTAAGTATCAACACTGCAGTTAACAGTTGATTCTCAGAAACATTTATTTTTTCCACAAACCCCCATGTGATTTATGTCTATGGGGTTCAATGATTGAATGAACGAGGTTGTTGGCAAAAATTAACTAAGTCTGGTAACAACATCGCAGTAAATAGTTACTTCACAGGAAATCCCAAAAATATTTGTTTTCATACATATAAAAAGTAACTACACCGCAGTAATAGTTACTTCACAGTTTATGTCACTGTCGTTAACAGTGATTTTCAAGTCACAGGAATAAAATCACAGGTACAGAAATATCGCTCATCTCTAATGTTGACTGATTTGCAATTGTGATACAAACCAAGGCATAATTTTAGAGACCTAGAAATAATATATAAATACTTTATGTCTAAGCGCCACATTCAGAAACTGTAAATAATAGTTATTTTAAAATTTTTAATGGAAAAAGCAGGTAAAAGGAAACATGGGAAAGTAAGGTGAAGAACATCATCTTAATTGATAGTGTCTGATGGAAAATTTAGATTTTTAAATACGATTTTTCAAAAAGTAATGAATTGTGAGGAGTACGAGAGAAAGGGGGCGATAGAAATATCGATTGTGCAGATATGTCAGTCATATTGTTGTTGTGGGCGAGTAAACATCGTGCGTTTGCTGATAAAACATTCTCTGGAGTAATGATTCTTACTTAACTGCCCATCGACAATTTTGTTCAAAGTTCGCTATTCAGCGAATACTTGATGGACCGAGGGTAAATTTAATTCGTTCGTGGGTGCAAAGATTCCGCGCAACTGCTTCAGCCATGAATGTCCCACAGCCAGGGCTCAGAAAATCAAGAACTTGCAAAAACATTGAACTGGTTGAAAGCAGTTTTTGCGAAAATCCGCGACTTTCAATAAGGAAATGAGCAGCCTAACTCAGATTTCCAGGAGCGATTAAAAATTAAATTTTATAAAAGGATTTAAAGTTCTTTCCTTCTGAATTTTATATCATTTAGGAACTAAAATAAAGTGATTTTGATTTACGCAAAATGTTTGTAAAACGAGGTGGGAGCACTTTCGCTTTGTTAATCCAATTTTTTGAAGCGACGAGGTTGATTTTTACTTAAACGGCCACGTCAACAAGCAAAACTGCCGTTAATGGTCTTTAAGACCCTACAACCCTCGATTGAAATATAAAAACCCATTGCATTGCTCGAAGGTAACTGTTTGGTGTGCCTTATCCACGCATAAAAAATTGGTACATTTTTTCGAAAATTCTCGAGGCCAGACGATGAATGTCAAGGATTAAAATTATCGGCGCATGTTTACGGAAATCTTTTGGCTAAACACACGTGGTTTCAACAGGATGGGGCTGGCTAATGCATACACAGCCAGAGATTTGATTAATTTTCTTTGGAAAAATTTCCCCCAAAAACCGATCAGTTGCTTTAGGGACTTGCCATGGCCACCGAGGTCACCCGATCTAGCTCCCATGGATTTTTTATGGGGCTACTTTAAAGTGGGGGTTTAAAATGACAATTCCAATTTTCTTATTGCTTTAAAGGAAAATATTCGTTGGGAAATCAGCTCAATTGAGCCAAGTTTTTTTTTTTTAAATAATAACCAGCACTCAAGAATGCACTGCATTATGGTGGTATCAGGAAAATAGGTTATGGGAAGGAGGGTAAAGGGAGTAGTGTTGGTGGACATTTGATTTGAATTTCTCGATATTAACTGTGACAGGAACGACATCACTAGGAAGTTTATTCCACATACGAACTGTGCGACCGAAGAAGGAATTCTCCCTGTAATGAGTGGTGCGATTCACTGGCCAGTCGACTACGTATAGGTGTGTTCTCCTAGAAAAACATGTATAACGCAAAAAGTTCCGGGTTTCGGGAACAAGTTCCCTAAATTCCTCAGAGCACATTCCGTTATAGTATCAATAAAACAGCGAAACACACCCCACATCACGACGGTGTCCGAGTGAATCAAGACGATTAGAGACAACAACGTCGCCGATGAGTATCTTCGCTCGTTTCTGTACGCGGTCAAATAGCCCCAAAAAAACTTTGGGACACCAGCCCATATATAAGAGTTGTATTCCATTTTCTGTCGGATATAGGTGGTATAAATACTGAGAAGATCAGATGGTGTAAAGTAATTCCTACACCGTTTAAGGAAACCAAGACATTTCGATGCTTCCTTCGACACAAAATGTGTTCCGTCCAGCGGACATCACACTGGATTTTCATGCTCAGATCATCAAGAGTCTCTATCTTTTCAACACTTATACCATCCATTAATACAGGCGAAGCAGCATTGCCCATTGTGCGTTTATGTGTCAAAAGACAACATTGGGTTTAACGGGCATTAAAATCGACCCTATTCGCACGGCCCCATTTGGAGATAACCATCAGATCACGAATAATCGAAACACTCATACTCTGTCTCCTAGCTCCAATTTCCAAAGAGCTAGGCCTATAGTCAAATGAGTACGAACGACATATGCTGCTGTCGTCTGCAAAGGAATAAATAGGATTCGAAGTTTGACACAAAAGGTCATTCAGAAAGATAAGAAATGAAGTAGGAGAGAGGACGGAGCCTTTTTCAAAGTGCGGTGCAGAGCACAAGACACCCTGTAGTATTCAAATAGATTTTTTTTAAATCAAGTGATTTTAAAATTTTTTATTTTTAGTTTTTTTTCTAATTAAAACAATTTTATATTTTTATTATATTTGTCAAGAAAATACTTTATATTTAATTTTTTTCTGTAGAAATAATTGTTATATTTTTTATTAATATAATAATTAAAAAATAACAATAAATGTTATCATAATTGATTTTTATACAAATTTCAAAATAGTAATTATTTCTGCAAAAAAAAAACTTAAATAAAAAAATAATTATTATGGCTCGTATCCCAAAAGTAAACTTCAAACACTGAATTTGTAAGGAATTTCGTTCAAAAAACCTACATATGTTAAATTTAAAAATTTATTTGGGTACAGGGTTTAATTTTGATAAAAAATAATAATATTTTGAAAAAATGTATAGAAATCGAAAAATAATTACTACGTTTTTAATTTTTTTTTTGCATAATTATAACGGCTTACTGCCAAATTTTCTTTGTTTAATAAAGTTTTTTCAAACTCTTTTCAAGTTTCTTCAATACGTTCACTTCATTACTTAAGTTTATCTTTTGGTTTTCAACTTTAATATAAAATAACCCAAATAAATATGAAGCAAAGTAACCAGAAATTATTGTCATTCTACAATAATTTGTGCGCGTACTTTAAGGCTTCCTTAATGGCCCAAATAAAACATACAAAATGTTAAGCCCATCCAGACTAAGCCAATTTATACTTTTATGCACATTCGTTCCAATATAAAAGCGTAAATGGCTTAGAAAAATATATTTCAACAAACCCGTAACCTCCCAAACGCATAAACACATTTGCAAAAAAGGATGTAAAATATTATTTTGTTTATATTTGGCGCCAGCATTATATGACTTTTTTTATGGCTCCTCAGTTAATATGAATCAAAATAATAGAGAAACAACGACACAGTCATTCCTTTATATACACTCAATCATCGGCTTCCTCTTAAAGAGATACACACACTCAGTCTTTTACCCATAGACACTGAACCACAAAATGCATTAAAATTTATGTTTTTTTTTTTCTCGAAGATACTAAAAAGAAAGACCGAAAGTATCAAACTTTTTCTTATAATGAAGGGGTTGCCGTTTAAAAAAGTTTATAAACTTTTTTAATATATTTGCGGTTAATATACCCTTCACGTAAATAATTTAGCAATTGGGGTCACTGGAAAATTGTTCAGTACTTCAGTATAATACAAGAAGCTCCACTGCTGAGGACAAGACAGTGGGCGAAAAAGACAGGGACTCATTTAACCTAGAGAAGACGACCTTCGTTCTCTTCAAGAAAGGGATAAAGATTAGTCCATACACTGTACCAAGACTAAATTGCTCCAATCTGGTACTAAGGGCACACACAAAGTACCTACGAGTAATTCTGGACAATAAGCTGTCGTAAAGGCCCAATGTGAAAGAACAGGCCAAAAAATGGTACAAAACGGGCTTTGCATGCAAAAAACTACTGGGCAAAACGTGGAATGTTACGCTTAATTTTACGTATCGAATCTACACTGCACTGGCTACGTCTATTTTATTTTAAGAACCTCACTGGAAAAGCAGGTTAAAGGCTGGCGTCTGGAGAGCCTTCAGGGACTTGTGGAACTGTGTATAACTGGCCCTCGATGTAGTAACCCTACTGCCTCGCCGGACGCAATAATGGATTTAAAACCTATCAACCTGACTTAAGAGATTTTTTTAAAAAAGATCTGTAGCTTGACTGGGGAAGCGGGACAATTCGCTCAGGTAAAGTATGGATGTGGCAGGATTTTTGGGAATAGAAATGGTATCGTTGACTACAAGGTCTGAACTTGGTGGCAAAACTTGGTATAACAATAGCGGAATACGGCTGGTTGTCGGGTCTTTGCCTAGATTACAGAACCTGATACTTCTGTACGGAGCGGCCCAAGGTGGAAGAGGAAGAAAGAACTGCGCTTTACTACAAGAGCTACTTAACTCGTCAGTGTGGAAAGGGGTATATTTGCCCGTAAAAATGCTAATGAATATTCAGGCTCCACCTTAGCTCAATAATTACAGTGCAGATCCTACTATTGGGGTCAGAGTTACGGAAGTCTTTATAGATAACACTTCGTGCAGAGTCTTCAAGATGATGTGGAATCTTATAATCCGGAATCGAAAAGGGTTTCACTTTTTGCAAACTTTTAGAGGGGATGGTAGCAGTTAACTGCTCGAAAGCGGCCAAAGAGTGAGACGACTAGCCAGCGATGATTGCGGTTTCTGTGGCATGCCTAGAAATGATCAGACTGTAAAACATATTAGGTGTTACCGTTCAGCACTCAAAGGCGAATTGTCTTAAGTCTTTGGTTAATGAGTTACTGATGGAAGAAGAGGCCTTCGGGCAACCTTCAATCCGCTCAAGTGCCAATGTTTACCTTCTTACGGTATCAGCCGTAGATAGCCAAACTCCTCAGCAAGGGGTCTGTTATGGCTTGCACAGGGGGGCCATGTCACGGGCTTACAGCAAGCACACATGGCACTCTGTGTCATGTTATTTGACACCATTCAATGTAAATATTTCTATTAAATTATTTGTCGCAGTCAAAGGTCTGTGTCAACAAACTCACATCCTGCTTTGCAGTAGGAAAATAGTGGGACACCCTTTTGTCGTTGTATAAGCATTTGTCTATAAATAATATTTGGTAAACTTGTATTAAATAAATATTTAGTTTGTTGTTTCAAGGACATTTTTTATTTGGTTATTAACCCATGGTTTTTGCTATTAATTTTTCTTGCTTACAAACATACGTATAGATTTAAAATAAATTGCCAAAGAATAGAGTTATAATTCTGTAACTATACTGATATGACATACATTTATGTCACATATATGTGACTTGAACTTTACAAACATAAACATACGTATGTATGTACATACAAGCACATACATTGTCATACATGCTCAAAACACTTTAATGGACCATAAACAAAAAAATAATTGATTGGTACTTTCTGCCAATGCTTAAGAATATATTATTCTAACCACGTTCTCTTTCCTTCACGCTCTTTGTTAGTCATATATCGTGTAATTTAGAATTTAACATTTAAAACTCAATTGTCGTTTTGCTTAAATATATTTGTACACAAAATTACCATTAATGTACTTTAAAACATACACAAATATTTAAGTATATTCCTATATATATTTATATGTACATTTCTTTGGCTAAATATATATAAAGGGCATAACTCGATATATTTTGAATATCGGTTTTGTACCTATTTTAGCAAACAAATGTTAAGTCATAAATTAATTTTTTATTTACAAATAAAATTTGTTGCCTCTTTTTATTTCAAGTTATATTAAAACTTTTTAATACGCCCAAATTTTTTTTATCCCCTGTTAATTAACAAAAAAAAATTAGTTACGTCCTTTCCGTATTCAGCCATCGATATACCTTTTATCAACTACAATATTACACACTGAGAAGCTGTAAATCCTTTTACCTTCAGCCACAATTTTGTGAAAAATTTATAAGATTTTTTTTCCAAATATTAGCCTGACCACATATATTGATTTAAATATATATTTGTTTGTTTTGACTAATGCTCTAAACACAACTGGGACGAACGACGAATTTTTCGTTGCGAATATTCGTCTAAGAAAACAAAACACATTTGTGTATATGAAAATGAACACAAGCAGTGTGTCGACTAAAATTCGTCATACGTTACGAATTCTGCGATAATTTTATTTTTATTTCTTACGTCAACGAACGACGAATAGTTTGGCTCATAGTGATCACTTCTCTTTTAATTGTTTTTTTTATTTTTTATTAAGTAATGTTACTTTATACTTTGAGCATTATGTTTACTTTTTATTGGTTGCGTATTTTATGTATTTTTAATGTTAAGTTTATATTTTTAAATATTTTTTTAATTTATATTTTTTCCAATTAGTGTTTCTTTCTTAAGATATATGGTCAGTTTATCACAGTTGTTTTATTCCTTACTAGTGTTTTAGTTGACGAATTCACGCAACGAATTTTAACAGAGGAATTCGTCGTGTAGTGGGAAATTCGTCGTTCGTCCCTATTGTGTTTAGAGCATAATGCAGAAACATTTAAAATATAAGTTTATTTTGTGATCTAAGCCTAAAATTTTAAAATATGTTTTTCTTCCTTTTCAGGCTCGAGGAGTTTACCCAAGGGTTAATAGATAAACAGTAAAAAGGTAAGTGACCAAAATCAAAATAAATCAAAAACAATACACACAACTAAACAGAAATGAAAACAGTTTTAAAAAATAATTTTTCCAATTAACAGCCTGTGTTGTATCGTTGTAACAATGTATATCGTAAACATTTCAAATACATTTGTTTTAGTTTCAAAAAATTTTTATTTTTAAAATATTTTTATTTTGCAATGTACAACAATACAACAAAGGTTGTGAATTGGCCAAAGACTAATCAAAATAAGCCTAAAGCCCTTTAATATTTGTTCAGATTTTATTCAGTTAAAATTATTCTGTTTTTAACGAATATGTTGGCAACTAGTTTTTAAATACACTTAAATATTTATTTTTTATTTTTCAGTTTTTACAATTAAAGTAATTGATAAGTATAATCACTTTGGTAAGAGTTACAAGTTTAAAAATTTTGTTCTTTATTCACTCCTTTTGGTAATTAAATTTTTTTTTTAAATTTTTCTGTGTTAAGAGCAGAAAACAACAAGTAAGACAAAACCTTAAAAAAAATTTTTTTTGAGTTAGTCCAGAATGGAACCTTGTCGGGCTGTGGATATACCATTAGACCAACGAGTCATGTGATCTTCAAATTTTAAATTTTTTATTTAAGCTGGTTTTGTAAACTTAGCCTAAATGTGCTGCATACTTAAGTACGTAAACGATTTCATAAAAGTATTAAATTACCAAATTTTTATGCAAAATTTTTATTTTTCTTTCTTTTATCATCATTTCCGTCTTTTTATTTATTCCCTTCACATAAGTGATAAAAAAAAGGGTATATATTAGTTTGCCAATCCGTTTGTAATTTTTTAGTCGATTTAGCGGTTTTCGTTCGTTTGTCTGTCCATCTGTCCGGGTTATGGTTAAAATCAACTTTTTAAAACCAACGATGTTCTATAGACTCGTATTTAGTATCAAACTATCAGAAATATCTGCAAGTAAATTACTATTAAAATCCCGATAACTGACCGAGATATAAGTGAAAACCCAAGACTACCTCTGTTTATTTCTCTAAAATGTTTACATAAAAACTTCTACAACTGCCCTGGAGTTTTCCGTACACAGGTGCAATAGAAGACCGACTCCCATTAGTTTTTTTCACAAACATTTTTTGAAACATACTTATATACTATCTCCGTCACTTGACAGGGCTGCCATACAAAGTTTAATTTTTTTTTAAAGCGATTCCACAGCTTTCAGGATGCTCCTACAAAGGTAAAATATGGGTCCGACCCCACCTAAATTTTCCTCACAAACATTTTTGTAGAACACACTTGCCCCTGGCATCCAGCCCCCAACATGGTTCGTATACAAAATTTAAAAAAAATACGTTAAAAACCCCTTTAAACTTCTTCGGAATCCCCCCTAAAGGAATAAATTATATCACAGACCCCCTTTTAGTGCTCTCCCCAAACATATACTAAGAACATTACCCCCATTCTCCATAACCAAGTGGGGTTGTCATACACAATTTACAAAAATGAGGTAAAAACGCCCATAACTTCCCAAAATTAGGCATTAGAAAAATAAAGTGTAGGACCGACCCTTAGTAGTTTCCACTCCTAAATATATTTTTATAATATATTTTTCTCCTATCTACATGGCTTAAAAGGACTCCCATACAAGGTTTGCAAAATGTAATAAGTCCCCCTCCACCCCCCCACCTTCCAGGATGCCCGTGGATAGTTCAAATGTAGGACCGACCCTAACTAATTTTTCTTTACCAACATTTTCTGTAAACATACTTACACCCTATCTCCACCCCCTAAAGGAGTTGTCATACAAAATTTAAAAAAAAAATAAGAGTAAAAACCCCGTTATAAGAAAATAGTGATCTTCCTTGTTTTACATTTAATAAAGTCGTTATTTGGGACAATTCATTTTTGAATTGAAATCGGTTAATTTTGCAATTTAATGTTAAAATTAAAAAAGTTTAAAATTTCTAAAAGAAGTAACAAAAAATCCGCTTTAAAAAGTGATAGTTTATAACCTATTTAAATACTGGTTTTAAATGCGAACATTAATTTACGAAGATATTCACCTAAACTACAAAAATATTAAAATCGCTTCAAGAGCTTTAAACAGTTTTCTATTCAATTTTATTTTAATAACAGCTGCTAACCTGCTTTTGCCAAGACACATGCACTTAAACCCATAAAAGTTTTTGTTCAAAAACTTTCTTCTGTGGTTTTACTGAACTTTTTATTCTCCCCATAAAGAATGAAACGGAACTACACAAATAAAACTATTGACTTAAATTAACAGAAAAAATTTACTTTTCGGTTCAATAACATGTTCCAATTGCAATGTTTTTGCTACAAACAAACCTTAACTAACGCAAAAATATTTTCTTGCTGTTTGATTTGCAATTCTGCAACTACTCTCTTCCCTCCGGCCTTTAAAATTGCATTGAATTTTGTGCAATTTTCAAACAAAAAAAATCAAACTGTGTCATTGTGTAAACAAAAACACATATGTACATGTGTGAAACACTTTGGAAATTGGAATTTATTTCTGCATCACAGCATACATGCATACCTATGTATGTATTTGTATGTTGAAACCCTATTCCTCTTCCATTACCATAAGTTTTCTTTACTTAATGGCTGTGATATAAATAAAAAAAAAAACAAAAACATTTGAAATTTTGTAAAAAAGCTATAAAACAAATTTTGAATAAAAAAAGTCAGGAACTAGAGCAATGAGAAATTACTGCTATTAAAATCATTTATTTTAAACAAAGATTAAATAAAAAATATTGGAAAAAATTAATATTTTGTTAATTTTTTACTTTTCTGTTAAATTTGTTTACAGTTTGAAAAATACGAAAAACTCTTAACAAATTTTGTTAAGAACACTTTTTACCCTTTTCAACACCAAGTCCATTGTAAGGGCACCCCTCCAGCCACCTTTGTCTACCTTGGCCAGTGGCAGACTAGGTGCTTCACAATTTTTTATTCCTTCTCATCATTCCCTAGGTTTCAAAAAATTTGGAATATTCCTACTCCATATAATGATCATATAGCTTACATTACCTCCCTACGTCAGAGTCACATTGCTATACCCTCGATTTCTGCTGTTTATATTGACAAGCAGACTAGTAGCCATAACAGGCTACAGAATTTTAGAGATGTCGCAATTAGTTCTGTCACTTCCAGAGGGCTTTAGCTTATCCCTATTGAACGATAATGAAAACCGAAAAGCCATCTTACTGGCCCGCACTCTAGTGCAATACCTTAAGCTTATCTCCTCCTCTAGAGTAATTTCGTTGCATCTAAGAGCGTTATATTCCAGAATTTTTTATTTGTATTTCAGAACTTTTTTTTTTAATTTTTGAATTTCCTTGTAAATTTTTTATTTTCTAATTGTGTTTCAAGACCATTTAATTATAATTCAATTGAAAAGCTCTGAAAGGCAATTATAAAATTCTGAAATGCAAATATAAAAATCGGAAATTCATATAAAAAGCTCTGAAATAAACCTAAAAATTCCTCAAAATGAATCAGAAAATTCTAAATTTGAATTAAAAATTTCCAAAATTACATTAGTAATATCTACAGTTTATTAAAGAAATTCTGAAATGGAATTAAAATTTCTTAAATATTGGTACAATTAGAAAGTTCCAAAATACAATTGGATATTGTGTAGTCCTTTATTACACCTTCCTTTCCACTTCCATTATAACTATCTTTCTCGGGTACCACAACCTAACCTACTAACCTAAACTAAGGTCGCAATGACCCCGCACTCAACAGAGTTAAATGTTCTGTGCCACCATGATCATTTTGAGAGCAGAGTTGCAGTCGTCCAAAAGTTTTTTGCAGCTCTAAGCGCTGTCTAACAGTTGAATTACATCGAATGAATACGCGGCACTAATCACTACCATCATTTCTGCCTGGAAAATGAATTCATTTAAGCATCTTAATGACACCCAAATTTCACTGTTCATTATCTAAGCCTGCGTGTCTCTTTTCTGCTTCGATCTGTGTTGAAAGCTTTACTCCCCTCAAGCTGTTTCTCTGACTACATCCAGCTTGTAATGCAAATGCTAAGACTCACTAGTCAATAGTCAAACCGCCTGCAAAAATTTACTTTTATAAAAAGAATGAAGTAATTTTAAACTCATTGGTATGATTAAATTTGAATCGAAACTCATTTTTATTGATCCATTTATGTGGTCTGGGTAGTTATGATTAAATATTGGTGAGTTTATATTCTGTTCTGGCATGACCACATCCCCAAATAGATATATCATCCTTGAGAAAACATGCTTATACTCAGAGTTCTTAACCCAATCTGTGGCTAAAAAGCTCCCCAACAACTTTGGTAATCTACTGAAGTCAATAAGTATACAATTAGACAGAAATTTACGTTTTCTGACAGTAAGGGTAGGACATTCGCATAGAAAATGAAAATTCGCCAATTTTTCCCTTTGCACGCAACTGCTGTTGTAGTCGTTAGATAAGGAATCAATCGTTTGCCCACCGTGAGAAAAAGGACCTTTTTTCGGCTCAGCGTGCACCGACTTTTCTCAGCCTTTTCAAGAAAAAGTCAAAAGATCTCGCTTTTGATGGGAACTCCTACTGATTTATAACACAGTAATGGAAATAGGACCACAGTTTTGCAAGCTTGTCTTTCTTTTCATTATCGAAATGATCCCTACGCAAATGAACTCAAACTAAAGTAATATTAGGTAGCCAAACTAGTCAATACAACCCTTTCTTGTATTGAATGAGTAGTTTATATGTATACAAACGCCTGGGTTCCAATCCACAGCCCATCTTTGAACCGACTGTGTTAGTCCTGGCGTCAAAGCTTTTTTACGAGATTATCCCAGACCACTCTCTCCTGAACAAGATAAGAGTCATTGACTTTTCTTTAAAAGTCTGTAAGGCGTGCAACATGGTCTGAAAGCTGCTCAAGAATCGACGGCAATATGCTCGAGACGTTTGCAGGGCCGTACACTCTTTAACGTGTTTAATGCCCTGATGCCTACAGCCTCACTGCGCTACAAGTACGCAGTGCGTCCCTTATTCTAATGCAAGCCTTTGAACTAAATTTGTGGTTCGAGGTTCTTATTGGCTTTACCATAATTTCAATTATAATTTTCATTTCACTTCTCGTTGCTAAACATTCTCAAAGAATGTGAAAAAGCAATCCAAAATTTTGAATTGATTTTTTATTAATTCTGGTCTGTAAGGCTGAAATACGTCATCTCGCGAAATTCTTTTTTCTAGCAGAAATAAATTTGTTTTGTTTTGCAAAGTTTTGCTTAAAACCAAAAACAATTTATATTTTTATTTAAACAATTTATACAACTTAACCAATTTTAAAAATATTAGATAGGACCTTTTGCATTTTCTGTGACGATATATTCCTAAGGTAGAAATTATTTTTACTGGGAGAAAGAAGAATGTAAACAAACACATAATACATTTAGTTTTCACGTTGGTGCAGGTTATTTAGTCAATGTACAGTCTCATAAAAAAAATTTCCCAATTGGCCACGTGCTAAAAAACATTTTTTATGATGGGAATCAGACCATACTTAACCATAAATAATTGTTGAAGTATGTACTTGTTTGAAATGCACTTTGTAATTATTTAATGTTTTTCGGAAAATATTTTGTTCATTGGTTTTAATGTAAAAATACATATATCAGTTGAAAAATAGTTATAGAAGGAAAAACTTGGTTTTTAAAATAAAATTGTTCACTACAATAAAATATACCTTTAAATTTTTAAAGAATAACAATAGGTTATGGGCTCTGTTGAAAAAACGGGTATTGCACAATTTTGTGGTAACAATTTTGAAAACTGGAAGTTTCGTGTTGAAAAGCATTTGGCTGCCGCAGGAGTTCTTGAAGCTGTAACGTCAACTCAAGACATGGTTCAAAATCAGCAGATTTTTACAAAATTGGATACAAAAGCTCAGGATATTATAACCAGTTTAATTAGTGATGACTATTTAGAATACATAAGGGATAAGTCAACAGCTAAAGAGATGTGGGACAGTTTAAAATCAACATTTGCAAGTAAGTCCTCACAAAATCAAACAATTATACGTAAGGAGCTAGCTAATTTGAGATTTAAAGAAAATGAAAGCCTCAGCAAACATTTTCAAAAGTTTGACTCGCTGATAAGGCAACTTAAAAGCGCTGGAGCCAAACCAGAAGAAGCGGATTTAGTTTCGCAATTGTTTTTGACTTTGCCTGAGTCATATGATCCCGTCGTCACAGCCTTAGAGAATCTTAAAACAGAAGATTTAACGTTAGCTGTTGTGAAACCAAGACTGTTGGCAGAAGAATTAAAAAGAAAAACCAGAAACGAAGATGAAATTGACCAGAAGGCAACAGCATTTTAATTTAAAAAGAAAAATTCTTTTCGTTTTAATGGAAAATGCCATAAATGTGGGAAGTTTGGCCACATGGAAAAAGATTGTAGATGTAAAAGTGCTAAAGTTGCACAATTTAAAGAAACAGGAGTGAGCTTTATGGCAGATGCTAATGGT
Source organism: Melanophora roralis (assembly GCA_963583895.1). NCBI lineage: Eukaryota > Metazoa > Arthropoda > Insecta > Diptera > Rhinophoridae > Melanophora > Melanophora roralis. The sequence continues at coordinate 88,779,487 of OY757190.1, forward strand.
GGAACATCATCAAACATTTCTGAAAGTGAAATTTTATTTGCTTTGGATTCTGGTGCAACAGATCATTTTGTAAATAACAAAAATGTGTTTAAAAATTTAAGAAAATTGGAAAAACCGCAGCTAATAAGTATTGCAAAGGATTCTGAAAAGATTGCGGTGTTTATGATTGGTGAAATTGACCTAATAAGTGAAACTGGTGTCAAAATTAATTTAAAGAATGTGCTGTATAGTTCCGAGTTTCGAGAAAACTTATTATCCGTTAGTAAGATGGTGGAAGCTGGACTCAAAGTTGTTTTTCAAAGAAATTATGCCAACATAAAACAAGAAGATAAGACTATAATGAAGGCCAATCGGTGTGGAAATTTGTTTGTTGTGAAATTAAAGTACAAATATTTTCTTTCCGCAAATTTAAGCAAAACCGAAGAAAGTGAATTATGGCATAAACGTATGGGACATATAAGTAATCAAGGCTTTGATGAATTGGTTAATAACGACATGGTTAGTGGTTTACCAAAGGTATGTTAAACTAGTTTTTGTGAAATTTGTGTTAAAAGTAAGCAGTGCCGGGAACCATTTGATGGAACTCGAAGAAAATCATCCAGGCCCCTTGAACGTATTCATTCCGATGTATGTGGTCCAATTACTCCTACTGCTTGGGATGGTTCTCGATATTTTGTAACTTTTATTGACGATTTTACACATTTTGTTGTGGTGTATTTAATAAAAAGAAAATCAGAAGTGTTCGACATGTTCAAGCAATATGAAGCTATGGTGACATCCAAATTTGGTGGGAAAATTTCTGAACTAACCATTGATCAAGGACGTGAATATAAGTCTAATTCAATGTTGCAATTCTGTAAAGAAAAGGGTGTACAAATTTCTGCAACAATGGCATATTCTCCGCAACAAAACGGTGTTGCTGAAAGATTAAATCGCACTATAGTTGAGCGTGTAAGAGCATTGTTACTTGAAGCAGGTGATCCGAAATTTTTGTGGGGTGAAGCCGTCTATGCAAGTGTATATATTTTGAATAGAAGTTCAACCAGAGCATTACTGACAAAGAAAACCCCAGCAGAGATGTGGTTTGGTGACAAACCTAACCTATCAAAACTAAGAGTTTTTGGATGTGTAGCTTATGCTTGGGTAGCTGATCAAAAACGGAAAAAGTTAGATGCCAAAAGTAATAAATACACGATGATTGGTTATTGTCCTAATGGTTATCGGTTATGGAACAATGAAAAACAAAAAGTGGTGTTAGCTAGAGATGTAAAATTTAATGAAACCGTTTTTCCCTTCAAATGCAAGAAAAAAGATAAAAATAAAGCAACTGTGATTAGAAACAATCAAGAGGGGGAAAGCGAGGATGATGTTTCTATCGAAAATACTGATGTACATCCTGATGTTGAACATGATGATGAAACAAAAGTTCGAGAAGATGACATAACTAATATTTCAAACAATCAGAGTGGAAATGAAGACGTGATTGTTATTCAAAATCAAGAAATTAGCATCGAGGAGTCTCAGTTGGAAGAGCCAGTAGCTGATGCACCTAGACGAAGTGAAAGAATTCCAAAACCAAATCGTAAATTTACTGAATTCTACTCAACTTTATTTCAAGCTGTTTTTTATGAAATATCTACCCCAACCACATTTGCAGAAATTGAAAAATGCAGTGATCGGAAGATGTGGTTAGCTGCTGTCGAAGAAGAACTTCAATCAATGAATAGAAATGGTGTGTGGAAGTTAATAGAGCGTCCTCCGAATATCAAAGTCCTTAAGTCAAAGTGGGTTTTTACAGTCAAGAAAGATTCTGAAGGAAATCCAAAAAGATATAAAGCCAGATTAGTAGCAAAAGGATATTTACAAAAATTTGGTGTCGACTATGATGAGATTTATGCTCCTGTGGCAAAATTATCAACAATAAGGATAATTGTTTCAGTTGGAGTGTTCAAAAATTTTCATTTTCATCACTTAGATATAAAAACTGCTTTCTTGTATGGAGAACTTAAAGAAGAGTTATATATGGAAATTCCAGAAGGTATGAAATGTAACCCCGGATATGTTTTAAAACTTCAAAAATCCTTGTATGGACTTAAGCAAGCTCCGAGGTGTTGGAACGAAAAACTGAATGCCAAATTAATAGAATTAGGTTTCGTTCATAGTCAACATGATTATTGCTTATATACGACATTTACAAAAAATAATACGATGTTTTTGCTGTTGTATGTAGATGATATATTAATTGCTGGAAATAATGAAGAAGAAATTTTCAAACTGAAGATAAAATTATCAAATTGTTTTGAAATGTCTGATTGTGGAAAACTTAAACATTTTCTTGGAATCAAATTTGAATATTATCAAAAAGAGGGTATAATGAAAATGTCGCAAGAATGTTTAATAAACAGAATACTTAACAGATTTGGTATGACTGAGTGTAATGATATTAGAACTCCTATGGAAAAAGGTCTACAACTCACTACGACCATTGGAAACGAGTGTACCCAGCCCTATCGTGAATTGCTAGGCAGTCTTATGTATGTTATGCTTAGTGTTCGTCCTGATATCTGCTATTCAATTGGTTATATGGGCAGATTTCAACAAAATCCTACTGAATTACATTGGATAACACTAAAAAGAGTACTTCGGTATGTAAAAGGTACAAAAGCCTTAAAATTAGTCTATAACAAAAATCTTAACGAAAATGCTTTAATTGGATACGCTGACGCAGATTGGGCATCATGCCAAGATGATCGCAAATCAACAAGTGGTTATATTTATTATGTTTTTGGAAATCCCGTATCATGGTCAAGTAAAAAACAATCAACGGTAGCTACATCGTCCAGTGAAGCGGAGTATATTGCTTTGAGCAATGCAACTTCTGAAGGATTATGGATACGTGGAATACTACAAGACCTTAAAGTTATTGATAATTCGTACCCTATTACAATTTTTGAGGACAATGCTGGGTGCATTTCAATGGCTCAAAATGCAGAGTGTAAACGTTCAAAACACATTGACATCCGCCACCACTTTATCAGAGACCATATAATGAAAGGAAATTTAGTTGTCAAATCAATTTCAACAAAACATCAGATTGCTGATATTTTTACAAAATCACTTGATGCTACTAATTTCAATACAATTAAAAATTCACTTAAATTATTTAATTGAGAGGGGGTGTTGAAGTATGTACTTGTTTGAAATGCACTTTGTAATTATTTAATGTTTTTCGGAAAATATTTTGTTCATTGGTTTTAATGTAAAAATACATATATCAGTTGAAAAATAATTATAGAAGGAAAAACTTGGTTTTTAAAATAAAATTGTTCACTACAATAAAATATACCTTTAAATTTTTAAAGAATAACAATAATAATTAAGGAAAATAAATCGTTGACAAAATTTCAATATAAGTGGCCCATAATATCAAACAAGCCTGAACCGCTCATGTTGGGGTTGAAGGTAAATGTGCAACTATTTTGTTTAATAAAAATATCCCAATTGGCCAAGTGTTAAAAACATTTTTTATGACGGGAATCAGAACATAGTTAATTGTAAATATAATTAGGGCAAATAATCGTTGCAGAAATTAAATGTATTTAAGTTATGTAAAAGATCGCAATGTAGGCAGTACGGTGATACTATCGTTGACAAAAGTCTGTGATATATTAGAAAATTTTCTAAAAACGTTGTTAAATACAATTTGTCAAACCGAGATATGTTTCTCCGCTAGTCCTCAAAAAAGCTTGAAATATACTTGCAAAACTTTGCATATTAAATCTAATTCTTTTAAGCAAATTTTGTCAAAGTCCATTTTTGTGACATTAAAAATCAATAAAATCGTAATACATAAGACTTAGCTGTTTGTTAGTCGGTCAACTTCTAGGGTCCATAAAAAGACAGTAAAAATGCAATTTGGTTTCTTTTAAATCAGTAAAATATTTGTAAAATAAAACGTGGAAATAATTCTAAATGAAATGAAATGCATAACTTTTCCTTCGTGTGTTTGAATATGTTAACAAATTATCTTGTTTTACGAGTACATTTGATTTTACGTTCTTAAACATACTTAGATGATTTGTGTGTGTATGTGTGTGAGACTATTTTATGGTTGCCAACAAATATTTATTACGTTACTTTTGGAATGATGCTGTTAAGCTCCGTTTGTATGTGTTTGTTTTCATTTGCATTTAAGGTAATTTATCGGAATAATGATGGTTTCAAATAAATGAATAAAACAACAAAAAAAACAATAAAATGATATCCATTACAAAGAAGAAGAGACAAAGCAAAATTCTGGTATAAACACACACACACACACACAATAAGATTCATTCAGTATGCCACAAGGTGTAGTATAATTTTACCACCTTCTAAATCTACATATTTACATGTGTTTTTATTACTGCCTTTTTTGTATCACTTACATACATACGTAAATCATCACAACAACAATAAGAAGCAAAGCAAGAAAAATGAAGACAATAAAACCAAACAAACAATATTACAGATAAATTTTGGGCATTTAAAGATTAATGAAATAAGGGCTTGAAAATGAACAACGACAAAAATACCAATACCTTCAAAGGAACTACTTTAATTTGGTTGGTTTGGAAAAAGGAAGCAGAAATATAATTTTTTTAAGACATGGAAGTTAGGCAAACACAAAATTTTTCTTAAAAGCTGATGGATAGCAAAAATGTTCTTTATTAAAGAAAACACAATTTTGTATTTTTAACTTTAAAGATTTTCTGGCTGGCAGAGTAATATGCATTTGAGGCCCTATAAGTGCACTACGTTGTAAGACCTTTAGGTGTATGAGACTGGATATGCTTATGTCCGGCTTTCAAGCAGTATAAATCCACTATTTGTAGCCTCTGTCTACCTAAGATACTGTCCCATAAATGATACCAATCAAAGAAATTTTTGTGGCAAAATCAGTGATATCCATACATAAAAGAATTTCGAGTTTGACTGGCAGACCGACTACTTCATCACCGTACAGCCCCAGCTCAAAACCTAGTGATTTGGAGTTTTGACTTCTGGTATTTCTTCTGATTAGTTTATCCACTTTAAAGGGGGTTTAGGGAATTCAGGAATTATAGGTAAGTTGCCATACATGACAGCAACAGTATTAAAAAAGTATCGTTTCCAAATAAGCGAACTCATGGCTGGTACTTTTATCAAAGAATCGTTGAAACGTTATATAAATTGCGTTCGGCAGGTCTCAAAAAAAAAAAAACAACGAAGCAGGTTTTTGGTACTTTTTTTCTTAGTTTTAGACCCTAAGAAGAAAAAAGTCAAAAAGTATGTCTTGGTACTTTTTAGGTACTTTTTATTATTTTCAAATCAAAAAAGTTAGAAATATTATTGAAGTTGTGTTCGAGAATTCTCGAAAAACTACATATACTTTTTTTGTACTTTTTTGGAGTTTTGACTCTTGGAGCATAACAGGGCAAAATACATTTGGCTTTGTAGTAACTTTTGCCCCATTTTTTGCATTTATTGGACTGTGAAACTTTAAATATAAAATTAAGGAGTATTTGTCCCGATTAAAGAAGGAAGGCATTTGAGTGGACCAAATGTGCTTTATTACATTTTAAGAACTTTTTTCCGTGCTTGTAGATAATGACTCTAGAAATATAAAATAATGAAATATTGCCCCAAATTGAGCTCAAAAGTTAACTAAGTGGACAAAAAGTACTTTTTTCCAATTTAAGTACTTTTTTATGCCTTGATATTATGAGCTTAAAACGGTGATCGGTAGATCGGCGATTGGGTGCTCTCTGAACATTAAAGAGAATAAGAATAAAAAGTAGATTTTGTAGTCAATTTTACAAGTCGATCAGTGTGACCAGTTACGTTTTTCGAAATGCTTTAACTTATATCTGCAAGTCTTTATTTACGTTATTTAAATAACGCCATAACCATAACCGTTGCCATAAAAACCAAAACCCAATTGATTTCTATGGTTTTGGTTATGGCGTAATTGTAAGTCATCTATAATCAAATACAGTGTTGCCCATAAGTTCGGTTAAAACAGCTGTTTTCTGTGTTATATCACGTATAAATGTCATAAGCTTTGGTTGATTTTGTTCTAACGTTTTTGAGCTTACAAGTCTGGAAATATTAAATTAAAAGAATTAATTGATTCATATTAAGGTCGGAACTCAATTATGTGGACAAAAAAAATTGTTTCTTTTACATTTATTGTACTTTCAAGTCTCATTTAAGATTTGGAACTTACAGCTATAAAATTATTGTGTCGATTATGTATAGCAACCCCTAGTTTCGTTGCCTAAGGGTAATCAGTTGGCACATTGCTAACTATTTATTAACTAAAATTGACAACCATTACCTGTCAGTTGTCATCTGTAATACAATTTTGGCAACAAAATCGAGCCATAAGACCTAGTGGCCAAAAATAAATTTATTTCGTTATTGGTACTTCTTCACCATTTTTGAGGTTATCAGTCTAGAATATAAGATTAGGAACTATCGGGCCGAAGAGAAGTCGCATGCTAACTTAGTGAAAATATATAAGTGGACATATCTAAGGCGTTTGATAGGGTCTGGCACTGTGCGCTTCTATCTAAACTTTTGCTTAGTGAAAATATATAAGTGGACATATCTAAGGCGTTTGATAGGGTCTGGCACTGTGCGCTTCTATCTAAACTTGTTGCTTTTGGTATCGGTGAAAACTTTTCTTGATTTATATCGAGTTTTCTCAGGGATCGCACTATTCGTGTTGTTATAGATTGGATCTCTTCCAAGGAGTTTAAAATCAATTCAGAGGTACCGCAAGGCTCCATCCTCTCTCCTACTTTATTTCTTATCTTTCTGAATGACCTTCTATGTCAAACTTCGAGTTCTATGTATTCCTTTGCAGGCGACAGCAGCATATGCCATTCGTACTCGTTTGACCATAGGCCTAGCTGTTTGTAGATTGGAGCTAAGAGACAGAGTATGAATGTTTCGATTAACCGCGATCTGATGGTAATCTCCAATTGGGGCCGTGCGAATAGGGTCGATTTTTAATGCCCGTAAAACATAATACATAAGCACACAATGGATGATGCTGCCTCGTCTGTATTAATGAATGATAAAAGTGTTGAAAAGATAGAGACTCTTGATGTTCTGAGCATTAAAATCCAGTGCGATGTCCGCTGGACGGAACACATTTTTCTTGGGTCAAAGGAAACATCAAAGTGTCTTGGTTTCCTAAAACAATGTAGGAATTACTTTGCACCATCTGATCTTCTAAATATTTATACCACCTATATCCGACCGAAAATGGAACGCAACTCACATGTATGGGCTGGTGCCCCAAAGTCTATTTTGGGGCTACTTGACCGCGTACAGGAACGAGCGAAGATACTCATCGGCGACGTTGTTGTATATAATCGCCTTGATTCACTCGGACACCGTCGTGATGTGGGGTATGTTTCGATGTTCTATCGATACTATAATGGAATGTACTCTGAGGAAATCAGGGAACTTGTTCCCGAAAACCGGAACTTTTTGCGTGATACACGTTTTTCTAGAAGAGCACACCCATACGTAGTCAACTGGCGAGTTAATAGCACCACTCATTACAGGGAGAATTCCTTCTTCGGTCGCACAGTTCGTATTTGGAACAAACTTCCTAGTGATGTCTTTCCTGTCACAGTAAATATCGAGAAATTTAAATCAAATGTCCACAAACACTACTCCTTTTATCCTCCTTCCCATAACCTATTTTTCTTATACCAGCACAATGCAATGCATGTATAGGGGCCATCCCCTGAGTGCTGGTTATTATTAAAAAAAAACAAGCGCTTCTTACAGTTTTGGTACTTTTTTGCGATTTTTAGGATTACGAGTCCAGAAATATGAAAAAAGGGCCAACTGGCCCAGATATAGTTCGGAAGTCCATTAGGTGGCCAAAAGGTCCATTTAACCATTTTTTTGGGGATTTTTGCATTTTTTCTATATATATGAGTTTAGAAAAATTTATAAAGGTCTATTCATTCCAACTGTGGTCAAAGGCCAACAAAATGGACAAAAAGTTATTTTGTTATTTTTAGCAATTTTAAGCATGTTTAAGATTATAAGTCCAGGTATAGAAAATTAAGGACAATTTCTCCAGATTGGGATCAAAAGTCGAAAATTCCCTTTAAGGCTTAAACATAATATGTAGATTAATCAGTTTGAGATATTTTATATTTTACTTACCGCATTTTGAATTGTAGATCAATAGACTTTATTTTAATTTTCTGAGAACAAATATTAAAAAATATTTTCTTATTATTTTAATTGCTGCTTTAAACCATTTCCCCTTAATTTTCAAGTTCTAATCTATTTCCGGTTGATATTTCTTTTTTTTTTTTTCAATAAAATCATTTAACACATATCACGTTTCTGCGTCACGTTTTTGTATTATTAAGGGCAATTTATTTTCATTCCTCACCATTTAAGTAGTAAATTTCATTTTGTTGTTATAAAAGCCAGGAAACTTGTTAAAACGACAAAAAAATTAACTGCAAAGAAGAAAAACACAAGAAAAAAAAATTAATTAATCTTTGGCGTGTTGTGTGTTATTTATTTGTAGATTTTTAACATTAGTCAGGGACGTGGTGGAAAGTATTTAGGAAGATAAACTATTTTTTATATTTTTATAAAGAAAATACGTTTTTTGTTGCAGTTAACAGTAATAAAATATCCAAGAGCCATGAACCTCTTTTTCGGTAGTAATACTACGCCTCTGTTTCGAAATGTATTTATGTGTTAAGCGTGTACTTGGCATTGAAACTTTTTTTTCAGATTTCATTTGTCCGTTTACTTTTTTTATTTTTATTATGACTAATTACGTTTTCGTTTTTGCACATTAACTTTTTATACCCCAACAGAGGTGTTAAGGGTAGTATACGTTTCAATATATTGTTTCACAGCCAACTTAAAGTAAACCAACTGGCTTTAGAATCAGCTTTAAGAAAATTATTAAAACTGAGAAAAATTATTGAAACCACTTAAAATATTTTATTTCATTTTATCAGTTATTAATTTTAAAACATATAATTTAAAAATGTTTTTGATATTTTTTAATATTTTGCCGGTGTTTAAATATTTAATAAACAAAAAACTTAGTGGTGACTCACCACTGTACATATGGAGGTCAGTGGGTTAAATAGCGGATGTTTACAACCAAGTAACTAACAACATCAAAAAGTACAGATAATGAAAATCGTTGCTGTTTTGAAAATGCATTCTACTTGGCCAGAATCGGTAAAAACCTGTTTGTTTTCCATAAACATTTTTTCTTTCTAAACTAACGCTAATAAGTGAAAAAAATATAAATTTCTTTATTTTCAAAATATAAGGATTTAGTAAGGGATTGAATTTAAACCTTAAGTGATAATAACTAGATGGTCTTAAAATTTATAAATTAATATTTTGGTTATAAAAAATAATGGAAAAGTCCACGTAATACTTATCAGTAAGGATGCATTATATATATATACTTTATGGGATTGCAAGTAGATGTTGTATAAATTTCAAATGGTCGCACCCGTCACAATGAAATTCCCCTTTTAAATTTAAAAGAAAATTCATTGTAGAAAAAAATTACAAATCTAAAAGTCCACTTTAGCTTATGGATTTTTCTCCTTGAAATTTTTACTGGGTGTTCCAGCAGGCCTGAGGAGGAAAATTGTAGCCTTCACGCCCATATTATGATCAGAGGTATAGAAAACTAAAATTCCTGTTTTCGTCACTAACTTTATTTTTTCATTTCATTTCATTTATTTATTTCAATTCACTTTTTGAGGTTAGTTTTTAGAAAAATGGATTTTTATAATTTTTTTACCAAAGGGATAAAGAAGAGGCGAAAGGGTAAAAATTGCCATCTTCTTTACAAAAACACAATCAAAACAAAATATAAAAATTTAAGGGTTTAGAGACTAAGAATTATTTTTTGGTACTTTTAAGGCAACTTTAATAGTAGTCTTTTCTGATCGCAAGAAGTAGAAACTGGAACAATCCCGTTTTTAAGGTACTTTGTAACTTTTCAACCAATAAGGATAAAAACATGGTTCGAACTGCGTTCATCAGCTTTTGAAAAATTATGAATATTTTTTGGTACTTTTTCTAATCTATATATATAAAGGAATAATGCTACTGACTGACCGACTTACTGACTGACTGATTCATCATCGCACAGCCTAAACGCGCAGAGCTAGAGACCTGAAATTTAGACTGTGGTACCTTTCCTTATGTTTAGATTTACTAAGAGGGGATTTTGGGAAATTCGGACCCAAAGGGGCTTAAAATGGGTCAAATATGAAAATATCCGAAAGTTAATATCTCCTAAACTACAAACGATAGAAACAAAATTTAAAAAGGATCGTATTTTACTAAAAATATAAGCAGACACGTGTCTGGTATTTTTCAAAATTTTAGACCCCTAAGGCTAAAAAAAGGTAATATAGTGCCTAGGTCCACTTTGTAACTTCTAAACGAGTAAAGGTACAGACATAGTTCGAAATGCAATCGACAGATACTAAAAAAATATGAATAAAATTTTGCTACTTTTTTGAAATTTGTACGTTGAGGGGTAAAAAAAGGGTTCAAAAATGGGTAAAAATTCTATATTGGTCCTTTTTGTAACTTTTGAACCAATAGAGATAAATACGTAATATAAATTGCGTTCGACAGTTATCGACAAAATAAGAATATTTTTTCGATACTTTTTAAAAATTTTGGACTCTTAGGCACAAAAAAGTGTACAAATTACATATTTGTACTTTTTAGGTACTTTTTGTAACTTCTTAACTAATAAAGGTAAAAACATAGTTTAATTTGCGTTCGACAGGCCAGGACAAAATATGAACAAATTTTTTAAACTTTTTTAAAAATCTATACCCTAAGGGGCAGACAAAAGAGTACAAATTTGTAAAGTGGTACTTTTTACGTACTTTTTGTAGCATCTGAACCAATAACGATAGAAACATAATTCAAACTGCGTTCGACAAGTCTTGACAAAATATGAATATTTTTTTATACTTTTTAAAAACTTAAGACCCTAGGCGATAGAAGGAAGGGTACAAATTACATTTTGATACTTTTTAGGTACTTTTTGTAATTTCTTAACCAATAAAGGTAGAAACTTCATTTAAATTGCTTTTTGCAGGTAATAGTTTAAGAAATAAAGGCACAAAACATCACCTTCACTTAATAAATTTCTAAAACTACGCTTACGAAGTAGCGGGTCACGTGCTAGTACTATATATTCCGATATAGACAAAAATTAGTTTAAATAGAATTCTTTTTGGTGCTGAAATGAAAGCGAGAGAGAGAGAGATAAGGACGACGAATGTTATTTAATAGTTTTTTTTCGAAAAAAAATACATTTTTTTTGCAAAAAAAAGTTACAAAATAAAAGTTCTAAAACAAAAGTTTTAAAACAAAAGTTTTTAATATTAATACCAAAACTCTAACGCTAATGTTTTACCTTCCAGGATTTAATATTTTTTTTTATTACCAAATGTTTGCTTTTCTTAATTACCACTTTAGAACCTTTTTTAAATATTATGTTACTTCATTTTGAATATTAATTTATTCATTGTAAGTAATACTATTTGGCTTAATTTTCTAAATCAATTTAAGCTTTTTATTTTTGTTTTATTTTTAATTTACATGGTAAAACACTTGTACATCACCTTGTTGTTTAATTTTAATAGTTTTTTTTTTATTTTGCGTGTTGCTCTTAACCAAATTTTAGCTAAAGTTAGGTAGAAATTGTTTCGTTTAAAGCTCATGTCTAGTAGTTTTGTTTTATTATTTTAATGTGAAATTTATTTAAATTTGTTTCTCCTTTATTATTGCTATTGTTGTTATAGCCAAAATTAATTTTAATTGCATAAGTTTTTACCTGAACTTGAAACTTAATTTTGTCGTAACTATTTTCAAGAAAAAATCATTTTCTAAGACTTTTAAATATTTTGGAAGTTTTCTTCGGGTATGGACAAGTAAATTAAAGCAAAGAGTAGCGGGCAAAAGGATGCCAAAATGGCCTTGTATTGTGTAAAAACCAATTTTTAAACAAATCCAAAAAAATTGTACAACATCTTTAGTTTTCATTTGCAGGTCATTTTTTAAATTTAAAAAACAGGTCCTATCAAAATTCAGATGCAAGTAAGGAAAAAGGAATTTTGCCTAAAGTTTTCTACCACCATGTTATATTGCAAACGCTAAATTCTTTTAATTTTTCTTAACCTTAAAACTATAATTGAAAAATTTTTAGTAAATTTTTAAACATTTTTCATAGACCTTAAAGTGTTTTTAATTTAATAAGCTAATTTTTTTCTAAGGCAGTTTAGTATTTGCTTATCAAGAATTTTTCTTTGTAAATATTTTCTAGTTCACCCATTTCCCTTGGCTGTTTTTAATAAATTCTCCCTAAGGAACAACTATAATGTTTATGTTTAGTCCCAAAATGGCCCTACAGTTTTCTATCTATAAACTGAAGTATAACATAAATTTATTTTATGTTTCCTTTCTATTCATTTTTCTTTCGAAAATTCTCTTATAATATACTTACTTACTCATTCATAAATACAAACATTTGTATTCGGTTACACAAATTCATGAATATATTTTTTTTTATATTTGCACACACACATATACATAAATGAATTAAAGATATAGCAACTTGATATGGTATTTACTATTAAAGAGAAGAGAATTTTTGAAAAGCAAACAGGCAGAAGTAGTAATATTTTACAGCTGGTATTCAATAGTATTATTTTGGTTTTGCCAGTTTTTAACGCACGGGCAAGCACTTTGGGCTTAGATAAAAAAGTTATGATAAAAGAGGTTTTGAGATACAAATATAACACTTAAAAAAATTTTTCAAAAACCGATTGCTTCTTATTGGAAATAAGAGGTGCTCGATACCTTTTTTTTTCTATTTTTTTAAATAAAGGGGTTTTGGCAAACGATTTTTTAAAGCTTACAATAATAATAACAATAATAATAATAATAATTAAAATAATAAAAATAATAATAATTACAATGAATATATTAAAAAAAAAAATTAAAATAATAATAATATTTTTTTGCGGGTAAGGAGGGTAAAACGCATTTCTGCGTACTCCAAAATTCGTCACTAGTGGATTATGTCGGGCTTTCCCTGATTGTTGCCATTTATAAAAATTTTAAATTCTAGAATACAGCTTTGCCATATTGTGCTTTAGCCTTGTTTTCAATAAATTAATTGTTTATTCTGACTTCTCGAAATAAAATAGGCGTAAACATAGCATTAGCCCACTGTGCAACTGGATATGAACAGTTAGTACTTTATATTCATATTTTTCCACACAATGTTATGAATTGTTTTTACTTAAATATTTTTTGAAGGAAACATCATTGCCAATTCAAAATTTTTGACCGGTCCCATTGTGCAGTTATAACGACCCACAAACTGAAAGTTAAACATTTTTATGAAACCAATTTAATGGCTTAACTTTTGGCATAATAGTATAAAGCTAGTTTTCATATTCGTTTAAGAATTCTGTCAGACAAACACCATATCGTATCAGTAGAAAAAGTAAAGCAATTAAATTTTCTTTTTATAACAACAGACTTTTCGTTAAATGTATTGTAATCCACATATACATATGTGTATATAAGTTTATGACAAAAGACAATCCGACTTCCTTTCTTTTTGTTAAAGCCACTTTCTTTGTGAGTTTAACAAAAGCCTGTATGTAAGTATTTCATCTTAAATATTTATGAAAACCCAATAATAAATAAAAAAAAAGCGTGACTGACAAGCAGTTTTCTCCGCCTATTACTTTTTAAACAAAAAGAAATTAAATAAAAGTAATTTTTAAAGAAACATACTACATCCATATGGGCATTTCCATGAATATGTCAACCACGGCTGGAAAAATAAAAGTCATCGCAACTTTTTTTTAAATATACCAAAGAGCAATAAAACACTTAAATTTTATTATGTAAAAGTATTTATAGCTAATTATAATTTTAAAAGAGCAAAAAAAGCAGATTAAACTGGTAATCTCTTTGATCAATTTCCAGAAATTGAAATTAACTATTTTGTCTTAACTAGTGGCTAAATTTAGGTAATTGTAATATTCCAATTATACTTTAAAAATAATGTTACAACATCAGTGGCCAAGTTCCATTATGAAATTAAAAATTTAGAGTTCGAATAGCGGTATTTTTTATAGATTGCTTTGAATGATATTCTAATGTCACGTACGTAATGCAAAAACGTCATTTGTCGTCATCATTTGAATTCGACCGGTCGCAAGTATTTAAAAATAAAAGTTCAAAGCAAGATAAATCTCGCAAACAAATATTGATCGATTTTTTTTTTAAATTTGATGCTATAAAAATTTTATAGTCTTTCAAAGTTTAGAGCATACGATATTGTAAGTAACACAATTCAATTTAATACTTTCAAATTCCTTTATAATTATAAATATTTTATTAAGATGGGTAAAAATAGCTATGAGACTACAAAGAAATGGAGGGAGGACTTGAAGAAAAACGAAGAACAAATAAAGAAATACCGGAAAAAGGAGGCTGAAAGACAGCATATCTATCGAAAAAAGTTCGCAGATGCAGCCAAAAAAGACAAAAAAAATAATTAACGACGAATTAACACACAACAAGTTTGATGTTTACTATTTTATTACAAAAACTATGATTGAAATAAGCTAACAATATGAAGATATATCGTCTATATACATATTTTCTGATTGGAGTAGCGCTCAATTTAAAAACAAATTCATTTTAAAAAGTATTCCCCCTTTTGAATACAAATTTAGCTGCCAATATTTAGAATGGAACTTCTTTGCCACATCACATGGTAAAGGTGCAGTTGATGGAGTAGGTCTGGCAAATTGTAAAAGCAAATAAATTAATCTTGCCAGATGCTTTCTCATTTTATGAGTGTGCTCATAAATATGTGGAAAAAGTTAATTTGTCTTATGTTGCTACCGAAGAGATTGAAGGGTTTTCTGCTCATCTCCATGAAAAATGTCAAAATGTCCAGCCCATCCCAAAAATAAGAAAACTTCATTCGTTTACTTATCATGATAGTCAGTATATAAATGTGTCTCGAACTGCGTATTCAGTAAGAAAAAAAATTAAAAAATAATAATTAAGTGGCAGCGCCCAAGTACATAGTAAGAAATGAAATTAACCTTTTATTGTTTTTATTGCTATTATCACCGAATAAACATTTTTTAATTCTTTTTAAATTTGTTATGTATACATATATTTAAAAAACCTATTTTTTTTTTAGACAAATACTATAAGAGAAAAACCTGTCACATACGGTATGTCACGAACGATATTAAGATTTGTTCGTAACAAAATCATCTAAAAATCTTTTTTTATTTAAAAATTATGGATTATCAAGGAAAAATATTTGGCTTGGTGAAAGAACTTAAAGAAAGGAAAAAAACTTTTACAATTCGCAGATTTTCGTTTATATGTGCATGCACCTCGACATCACTTCCGTTTTTTGTCACGTACGATATGCGCCTTTTTCGACCGATATTTTGGCCGGCAAGGTTTTCAAAGTCATGATTTTTTTTTTTGATTATAGTACCCTCTAAATGTAACATATTGACGAAACAATTTTTCAATTACCACTTTTTTTGCAAAATCTACACCACTTTGTAGGCGTACAAATGTCACGTACGATGACATGGAAATGCCCATATGTAAGTAAATATTCACACTCGCATGTGTTTCTGTGTGGGAAAAAGGAAATAATTGTCTGTTTAAGGTTTTTTGCACTTATATTTGGCGAATTCACAAGGTACGATACGATAGCATATTGTATTATTGTCATATAATTTCACAGTAGCATAAAAATTTTGTTGTTGCTTTTCATACGAAACTTGTTGTGAAACAATACAACTTTGTTTGATATGTTTATTGTGATGTCGTATTATATACAAAGTCATGCGCCAAACGCCTAAAACGAAACGGCGAGTTTTTTAATTTATTTTTAGAGCCGCTGGCACTCGCATCCGTTAAAAACGTCTATACTAAAAACTTAGGCAAAACCGCCAAAGAAGATTCCTTAAGCCGCCTCCGCCGGCAAAAATAGCCGGCACTGCTCTCTGACACATCAGCTGTTTTTTGTTTACGTAAAAAATAACAAAATTCTTGTGATTTTTTACTAAAACTTTGCTTATTTTAATGGATTTTAGAGACTCTAACCAGGTTATATATAGACTATTTTGTGTTTTCATGGGTCTAATTTCTACAAATTATTAAGTTAAGCCAAGAGCAGCACCAGATTTATGTACATAAATATGTGTTTGTTTTTCTATCGTTTGGTCGTATCAGCTGATTTAGATTTTAAATACGACACCTACAAATATACGAAGAGTTGTTCACAACGGTCATATTTTTTGGTTGTATTATTTTACAATATATGATTTCACAAGACCTTGTGAATTCACCAATTGTTTTCTGTGTTTCGCATGAAGGACATTTATTCTGCTTCCGTGCAATTTTTTTTTTAGAAAATGAAATTTTTCAATTGTCAAAATTTTTTTTAAAAAAGTTTAAAGACTTTTTGGGATATTTCCCCCTTATTTTTGTATTAAGAAAAGAGGAAAAGCAATTTCAAGGTTTTTTTAGCGAAATATTTAACGGAACCAAAGAAAATTAACAACAAAACTTTATTAAATTTTTAGTATGTTATTTTAAAATGTACGTCTGTCTGAAAAACTTTTTCGCCGCCAGATTAATAAGCCAAATCAAAAATAAAGTTCTTTAGTGGCAAAAAGTAATAACGAATCAGTTACATTAGTTTCGAAAAATTAATGAAGCCAAGTAACTATCAACTTTTAAATTAATTTTTATTTTTCTTTTACATTTCGGTTATTTTTTTCTTTAAACTTTTCTCAACAAAACAAAATCTACTACGTCTTCATATGTTTAAATGCACTAGACCAAATTTCGGGGAATTTAGATCCAAAGAGAGTAAAGATGGGCAAAACAGGAAAAAATTGGTAAGTCTACATCTCTTAAACTCAATACGAATTAAATAAAATTCAAAATGAATTGTATTTTACTCAAAAGTAAAAAGGCGCGTGTCTGGCACCTTTTTTAAATATTTAAACTGAATGGGTAAAAAAGTTCAAGTTCATTTAAAACTTTTAAACCACAAAGATAAAGAACCAATATTTTTCTCATACATTTTTTAAAATTTTACCCTAATGGAAAAAAGGGTTAAAAAATCCAAAATCAAAAAGTTTATATTGGTATTTTTTTGATACTGCTTAGGTCAATTTTTTAATTTGTATGCATAATTCGAATTGTGTTTGAAAAGTCTTGAAAATCTATAAATACTTGTTGGTGCTTTTTCAGAAAAATTTGGATATATGACCTTTAAAATAAGGGTTAAGTTTATACATTGGTACTTTTTAGGTACTTTTTCTATCTTCTTAAGCAATTAAGAAGAAAACAAATTTCAAACTTCGTTCGACAGGTCTATAAAACATATTAATATTTCTTTTGGCTTTTTAAAAAAAAAAAATATTTCATTTGGGGTCTAGAAAAGGGTAAGTAGTTTATTGTGGTACTTTTAAGGTCCTTTTTTTGTTATTTCGATTTCAACTATTGAAGACGGCAAAGAGGCCAAAAATTACTTCTTTCACATTTTTGGTACTTTTTTGCATCATTGAGTATATGACTCTGGGAAAGCAACACTTAAAGCTATTGACTTAGATTGAGGTCGGAAGTCAGCTTAGTTGTCAGAAGAACTTTTTTACATTTTTAGAATTTTTTTGCATTTTCTAAAACTAAGAATCTAGAAATATTAAATCAGACTATTAACCCAGATTAAGATCGAAAGTTAATAATAATAATAAAAATCTGTTTATAAAAATCAGAGTTATATTAAGAAAAAGACAAAGCTTCTAAGCTTTTAATAACAAGAATTTTTTACTTTTTATATTAAAACAAGAAACTGTTTACAAAAAGAGCTTCTTATAAGTCTTAAGAATTTACTTAAAAGAAAATTGTTTGTGCAAACGTAAAGTGCGTTTGTGTGTACAAAAGAACAGTATTAAGTACTACATTCTTGAAATACATTCAAGTTAATAAATGTTATTAAACATTTTTGAGATTTATTTATAAATTTAAAAAATTTTAAGTAACCGTGTAAAGATGCCCCGATATAATAATTTGAGAACAAAACGTTTGAGTTAGAATGAAGATACACTAGTTTATAATTTAAAAATTTGTTGATTTAATCGCAGTATTTTTCAAGAGTTTTGTGATTATTTTTAAAAATTTTTTTAATTGAAATTTAATAAAAACTCTAAGAAGGTTTAAAAAATTTAACAAAATTTTGATAAAGATATATTTATATTTCTTAATCCGTTTTTATAATTTTTAAAAAATAACAAACTTTTACCTTAAACTCTTAAGGCAATCGACGCACATGGGGGTATTTTGCCAAACTAGCCGGGCATTAAGCCAAAATGGAAATTAAGAAATGTAAAAATTAAAGTGCGCAGCTCAACAGATAACAAAATTCTGTATCGGATAGTGAATTTTCGAATGTTTCGATGGCAATTTGCCGTTTTGAGGCACTGTCAACGTCAGAAAAGTTAAGTAAATTTGCCTGTAATTTATTAACTTTTGATGGTTTTGAGAGGTTTACAATATATTTTTTTGTAGCTAAACAAATAAAGATTTTACATTGATTTTTTTTCTCTGCGAAAGATTATATAAGCAGCTACTTTGTTTAATTTTTTTTATTTTTTATTTTAAGTTTTATTTTAAAAAAATTCCTTCGAAATTAAAAAAGAGGGTTTTTTTGTTCACTTTTTGATTAAAAAAAATCAAAACAAAAGGTTTTTAAAATTGATGGCAGCCATTGTCCTAAAAATCTTTTTTATCACAATAAAACCTGGAATTTCTACTTTTAGATGAAAAAATAAAACGTTGCGAGTTTTTGGGCCCATTTTTTTTGCGAATTTTTAAAAATTTCACTTTTTTCTGTTTTTTTCTCATCTTGTGTGTTTACATATGAGTAAGAAACGTTTTTGTGGGTCATAAAAAATTTGATAATTAATTGTTTTTTTTATGTTTTTTATTTTAATTGTTACAGGTAAATTAAAATTTATTTTTAACAGGTTAAATTGGGTTTTACACTGTCATTTCATGTATAAAAAGTATTTGCGAGGCATTAAATTTTACCCGGTTTTCAGAACCCTTTTGAAACTACGAGAGTAAAATAGAAAAAGTTTATACAAGATTAGAGTTATTACAAATAGTAAGGAAATGTAAAGATAAATTTGTTAAAGAGAAATTGCGATTTTTAGGTAGAAAATTGTGTGAACTTTCAAAATGTCAAGGAGATGGCGAAAAGTCAGCGATGAAACAGTGTTTATACAGTTTCAGAAAATTTTTTAATATACAATGCACAAGATTTTAATACATAGATCAATTGTCTATTGGGCTGTTATCGGAAAACATTTTCGCATTTACAGGCAGAATTTTGCAATAAAGTTTTTAAGAGTACAGTGTAACGTAGATATTGTTAATAGACTTTTGCTCAGTTCTGACCCACTGATAACCATAAGACCAATTCCAAAAAAAGAGTCATTGCCCTTTACGAAAGAAGCAGTTTCTTTAACGTTTCCCCCTGTATTTGATTTTCAAGAGGAATCAGGTTCAGAAGAGGTCTTTGAAGAACCAGACGAAGAAGAACAGTAGCACTGCTGTTCTTAGTGCAAAAGGATATTTTTTCAATTAAATTAGTTTTTGTTTTCATACTGTAAATTACTTGCTACTTCTGTAAAAAAGTTATTGTTATATTTAAATTACTTATCTTCAGTTAAATTTAATACATTAAATTACATAAAAAGCGACAAACAAGCTTAAAAATAATTTTTTTTGTAAAAAAATAAGCAAAATTGAAAAAAAAAATTTTTTTTGTTTAGGGCCGGTTCGGGGGGTGGTGTTCGGGGGCGTTTCTGTCTCTACCCATAAAAGCTTAAATATTTTACTTTTATAGTATTTGGGTGTTAGTTATATATTATTTTTATTATATACATTATTTTTGCAAATCTTACTTTTACCGCCGCCCACGAAAGGAGAGAGGACGACATTGTCCAAGTGTAGATTTTTTTAAGCTTCCGCTTACGTTTAAAGTTGCATTTGCCTAACAATAGTATTAAAAACTTAAAAAAAATTTTAACTTTCCAGAGGTGGTATTAGTTCTTCTAAGGGGAACTTTTTCCCCCTTGGCTCGGTTTGCATTATTTTTTAATCCTTAAATGCCTATGACTACAATACATGTTTCTGCCAATCTAGGAGCACTGAGTAATTTTTAAGAAGCTTTATTGCAAAAAATAAAAAGTAATGTCCGGCTAGAATGGCTTGCAAGTGGTTGAGTAAGCGAGTTTTTTGCACTTTTAACTGCCAACTGGCAAGTTACTAAAAAAAAACCCCCCCCCCGAATAATTTTAAAATAATTACATCTAACAAGAAATTAAAATATATTTATTTTGTTTTGCTCCTAAAATTTTTGAATTTTTAAAAATCTCTTTTGTAGTGAATAAATATCGAAACAAATCCCGTTAATTTTTTTTTTCATTTTTTCCACAAACTAACATTTTTTTAAATTTTCAACTCTTAAATTCGAACTATGCAAAACCTAATTTTGAAAAAAGTGAAATAATTGAACACCTTGGGAAAACCAAATTGTTATGTGATTTTACTAATTTACTAATTACAGCTTATACGATTATCTAAATTTTCCCTAATTTTTTTAACAGTTTTACCGTAAACAAAAATATTTTCACTTCAAAAAATTAAATAATTCGTCTTTTAATATATAACTTATTCTATTAAATAGAAGTTATTTCGCTTCTTTTAGCACAAATCTCTTTATTTTATATTGTAGCTTTAAATTTATCGTAAATTTTTTTTTATAAACGAAAAACTTTCCCAACATTTTACATTTACTTTTTCTTTTGTTTGTTTATAAGTCCTTTATCAACTTTAGACACGTTTTGCCAAATAACACTTTTGATATTTTCTAGTTTATTTTGTACCTTATAATTTTGTGCCGTGTGGAATTGTCATTTAACTTTGATGGCATGCAACTACCCTTACATACATAAAAAAGGTTTATTTTTGTTGGTGTTTTTGTTGTAACCAATGCCACATGACAAGGTAAAACTTTTTGTAACTAAAATATTGCTTTTGCAAAGGGGACAAAAGAAAAAGAAAACTAAATAAAAAACACAACAAATTATTGCAAATCAAGGCACAGTGGTTCGTTGCCACATAAGGATTAGGTAAAAATAGAAGTGATTGTTTTATAATTATTAGGCTCGGAAAAATAGTGTTTTTAGTAAGAAACAACAACTGTAAATTATACTGATTGTTGAATATTACTCATACGCTTAGAGGGCACATTTATGCAGGCAAAAGAGGTATAAGAAGTAACAGCTTAAAGCTAAAAAAGCTTTTTGTATATAATTGATGGTTAAGGTGCTAAAATGCGGAATTTCTTTTAAAAATTATTTTGCTTAAGTGTTTTTGGACTTTATTTTAATAAGTACGAAACTGTTATATAATAGAATTTCTTTTTCAAAGTGAGAGCATAAGAAACATCGCTATTGCTACAAGTGTGGCTTTAGTGAAGAGGAAACAACGGGACGAAATTTCTTTGTAGAAAACCCGATAGGCGATACCCAGTTCCACCTTTTAGGCCACAATACAGTCCCACAAGCAGAGCTTTAGGTAACCATGGCAATTTTTTTTCTCTTAGGGCGTTTTCAGGTCTGACATATTCACAAGTAGTCAAATTTTGATAAAAGCCATAAAAATTGAGAACACCAAAACTTAAAACGTTGCTCTAATGCTGCCGTACATCTTTCTTTTGGTTCTTTTCTGAAAAACGGGCAAAATTTTTATCGGGTCATAAGTTCTTTTCTGGGAATGTTACCCTGAATAAGTGAAAAAATGCTACATGCGTGCGCCTCAAAAAAAATAAAGGGTTACATTCTTCCTTGTTAAAATTAAAAGAAATTTACCTGCTTTAATCAGATATCTTGACTTCAGAAAAAATTAAATTTTTTGTGAAATTTGATTTTATTTTTTGAAGAAAAATTTTAAGTTAGAAGCAAAACCAAGATTCCTATCAAAATAAAATGTTCTAATTAACTATTTCCTGGACTTTTATATTTTATATATACAATAACCAGCACTTAGGAGATGGCCCCTAAACATGCATTGCATTGTGTTACTACCAGGAAAATAGGTTAAGGTAAGGAGGATAGAGGGAGTAGTATTTATGGACATTTGGTTTAAATTTCTCGATATTAAATGTGACAGAAAAGATATCTTTCGGAAGTGGGAAAATACATACATATCAGTGTGAAAAACAAAACAGTTAATACCGTATGCTTAAATTCTTTTGGCTCTTTCTGAATGAAAATAGAACTAAACAAACTTTGAAATTAAAAAACCTGCATAAGGTAATGTGTTTAGGATACTAAAAATTTACACAAGCCTACAACTATGCCTGTTGAGCTCAAAAAGTGGATGTGGAGTACATAAATTGCAGGTCATGCCGGAAGGGCCTTTAATCATCGAAACATGTCTTACGCCAGATGTTTCTTTTCTGATGTGATTGCAGGTTTGGCTCACCTGAGATAGGGTGTAAAAGATTCAGAAAACTTGTCCGCATCATTGGTTTTCAATAAACATTTCCCTTTCTCATTTTGACTTTTTAGAGCGCACAAGAAGCCATTAGTTAAATGGAACACATTTCTTAAGGCTTGGTTTTGGGTCTTCTCTGCCTATCTTTCCGCGATGTTCAAATTCGAACATGACTATTGCACAACTAGAACAAATGGCGAATTTTTGTTACCGAATATCCGTCATAGAAAATCAAACACATTTGTGTTTATGAAAACAAACACAATCAGCGTAAATGCCTTAATTTGTAGTGCGTAACGAACATTTTTGTAGATTTATTTCTAGTTCTTACGCCTAGAAAAAGAAAAAAAATTAAATACAGACTGACAAAATTCTTTTTGTGTACTTGTTGGGTTCTTTCAAAGTGCGTTTTATTTTTAGTTACAGATATTTAGACCTAAGAATTCGCGTATGTCTAAGTTGGGTTTCTAACATACCTAAATTTAAAAAATAAATAGTATGTATGAGTTTTTTCAATTTAATTCAAAAATATATTTTTGAAAACGTTTTACGAATAACCTAAAATAATAAAACCAAAATATTTGCCCCCTCAATCTATCAGCACTTCGGTCATTACGCATTAGCAAACGTTTCCTTGCTAAATTGTTTGCCTTATTTGATGCAGTTTACAAAATTCTCATTTGGTTCAGCGCACTTAAGGTATTAATTGTTACAATTTTAGTCAGCAATATACTCAATACAACTTCTTACAAAATCATATATAATTATTTGCACAGTTCAGTAACAACTTGTGCTGTAATCACACGTATATTTTAACCATTAAAAAAATAAACATGCAAATAATTATTTTCATAATTCCTCATTTCTTTTTAAGAATTAAGTGCTTCCTCAGCAACTTTAAAGGAAAATTGCCCAAGACAATTGTAATTTGCAAAGGATGTAGTGTTAATTTATGGGATATTGAAAAGAGAAAGCTTAAAGTAACAATAGGTTTAAAAATTTTTTTTTAATTTTTAACTTTTGGCTTTTGGTATTTTGTTTAATAATTTCTAACAGATCCTATTTTTAATTGAAAACTGCTTTAAATAATGTTTACTAGTTTGGTTAAGCTTTTATATGAATAAACTTTGTATTATGGCTGCGAGGAAGTTTTCCACAGACAGGTGGCAAGATATGGTATCATCGATTTTTTAGGTCATAAAGTTTTTGGTTCTCAACGAATATTTTTTTTTTTTTTTAAACACTGTATTTAACATTTACAGTTGATAAAATAAAAAAAATGATATTTCAATTTTACATACACACACCCATATCTTTTCAAATTGTTTTTTTCAAAACAAAATTGTTGCCTACTTTTTGGCTACTTATAAAAACATTTATACATAATTTCTTTTTCATTGTCACGTTTCAACATTTTACCTACAATAAAATATTAAGTTAAAATTTTAACTAAAACAATGAGTTCTTTACACTCAACTGACACAATTCTCGCAACGTAAAAAACTGAAGGTGAAAATAAACAACAAAAAAGTCCCCCTGGACAATTTACGTACGTAATAGTGGGACAAAGTTTTTGTCTTTACTTTTTTATGTGACTTCAGTGAAAACCGAGAATAAAGGAAGAAAAAACTTTTTATGTTCTTTGCAATAAACTGTAACTGTGTCTGTGGCACAGCACGTGTTAAAAGGAATTTAAGGAAAAATATTAAATCAAATAAACTAAACTGAATACAGCTAAAGTAGAAGCCCCAAAAAAATAAAGCCAGAAATTGCTAAGAATTACAACAAATGTCACATTAAGAAAGCAGTTTATGATAAACATATTAATTTTTTATTTTATTCTTTTAGTTCCAAAGAGTTTTTACTGTGATTATTATTATGAGTTCTTATTGTTTAGTTTGTTTTCTGGCTTAAATTAGGTCATAAATTAAGGCAGAAAAAACATGAATTAAACAGAAAGGTACATAATTATTATTTAAAGAAAAAAAATTTTAAGAAAAAAAAATTGTTTGATTTAGTTAACTGTTAATGTGACATAAAAGAGAATTTTTCAAAGCCTTAAGTTAAAAATTTTCAACAAATCAGCTTTAAAAACATTTACATTTTAGCGTAACAATTTGAATTAATGCGTTACATTATAAACAACTATTTTACATAAATTTAACTGACTAAACTAATTAAAATTTTTCTTGATTCAATTTAAAAATGGCTTTTGAAAACTCTGAAAAAAATAGTATGAAAAAGAGCCAAACAATAAATTTCAAAACATACTATCTTTTAAACTATATGCAGTAGGTACAAAACTAAAAATGCATCGTACTCAACTCAAAAAAAGGCATACGGAACTTCTTAGAAATTCGAAACCTTACGAATAAAAATGTAAACACATTAAATTCTAGTTGAAGCATAGGTGGCTTTCAAAAGAATACGAAAAAGTTTACGGTACTTTTTTAGATTTTGGACCCCAAGGAAAAAAAGAATAATAAATTATTTTGGTGTAGTATAGGTCCTTTGATAACTTCTTAACCAATTATTATAAAAAAAAAACCTGCATATAATTGCGTTTGATAGCCTCTAAAAAATATTGAAAAGTTTTGGTACTTTTTTGAAATTCAAACGCTAAATTAAAAATTTCAGAACTATTTTTAGTTTGTGTTTTAATCGAACTATTTTAAAATTTAAAAGCAATTTATAAATTGTAAAATTATTCTAGAACATAAGCTTGGAAAACAATTTTTGAACGCTGGTATGGGAATTAAAAAGTACCAAAAAGGAGAAAATTAAAGAAAAATGCTTACAATTGGGTACTTTTTTTTACTTATTTGATATATGGATCTAATACATTACATCGCATAGGATGGCAAAAAGTACTCATTTTAATTTTGTGTTCTTCTTGGGCGTAAAGTTTGTTTCTACATTATTGGAACTTCTTTAATTTTTTTTAAGATCCCAGACATTAATCAAATTTTAAAAGTAAAAAAAGTAGTTTTTCATTATCTTCAGGGTGTCTGGTGGCAAATTTATTTTTTCAAGCTTAAATAAGAAACTTATTAATTGACACAAAGTTTTATTATAAGCATTGAACGATAGAATGGAGATGCGGATTTCACTTTTTAAAGAGTATGTCATACAGATGTCTTCCATCGAGTTAAACACACTGTTTAAAACGAAACCTTTTCTTCCTCGCCACACGCTGCAGTAAACTTGATTCAATTGAGCTGATTTTCGACGAATTTTTTCCTTTAAAACCACAAGGGATTGAGGACTATCATTATGAGCCCTCTCTTTGAGGTGGACCCCAAAAAAATCCATGGCGGCTAGATCGGGCGACCCCGGTCGCCATGAGATATCTCCAAAGCGACTGATCAGTTTTTGCAGAAAATTTTCTGGCTGTGTGTACAGTCGCCCCATCCTGTTAAAACCACGAGTGTAAAGAGTACGATGGATGAGCTTGCAGGTTTGGCAGAAAGAATTCCGTAATCATGCGTCGATAATTCGTCGCCTGGCCCCGAAAATTTTGGAAAAAAAATAGGTCAATCAAGGATTGCGGATTCTTGGAGACCAGTTTTGCTTGTTGACGTGGCTGTTTAAGTGAAAATGAAGCTCGTCGCTTTACAAAGATTTTTGTTTTGAATAAAAATCACTTTCTTTCAGTTCTTGAACGATTTGAATTTAAAAAGAATCAGATTCTTTTTTAAATTTTTATGAATAACCGCTCTTGCAAGTCCCTGTTAGGCTGCTCTTTTCCGTATTGAAAGTTGCTGATGTTCACCAAATTTATTTGAACAAGTTCAATGTTTTCGGGAGTCCTTGTAGATCGAGTAGGCCCTGGCCGAAGCAGTTGCGCGAAATCTCTGCACCCACGAACGAATTAAATTTACACTCGGTCCATCACGTATTTGCCGAATACCTAACTTTGAACACTAACTTTAAAAACTTTTTTGTACTTCTGTAACTCTTCAATTTAAAGTTTAATAAGGAATGCAAAGTATTTCAAAATTTTAGAACACAAAAGTGACAATGTAAAAAACTTTTTTAGGACAAATTTTAAGTCCATCTGGTCTAACCCTTTTTTTCAGTGGGTTAAAGTTTCAATATTTTGTTCAAAGGGAGCATCATAATAAATGAAACAAACTGCTTTAAGTTTATGTCTGAAAAATTCCTTATATCAGAGCGATGTGTGAAGCTTAATGAGAAAAAATTCAATGGAAGGCCCTAAGCCTTTAGCTCCTCTTTTCATGGATTAGTTTAAGCCTTTTTTAAGTAAGAAATTCCTTTTTGGAAACACATTTAAGTAGTAAAAGATTAACAGAAATTTCTAAGTCATTCATTGATACTTAGTGTATTTCTATACATTTTGCCTTTTTTTAAGTTCACGAAACTAAAAGATTACAAAAATTTTTAAATATTTTCATGTTTCTAAATTTAAAAAAAAAAAACTTCACTTAATTATACCTAACAATCATTTAACAATTACAATCCCTTTTTTTAAATTTGTTATTAGTGGTTTGAGGGTTTGAATTTTCCGTTGAAAAACCAAAACTAACTTGTAATTAATAAACTATATTAAACATCAAAATTGTTATAATAATTTTAATAACTCACAAACTTACATACATAATTTAAAAAAAATTGGTAATTGAAGCATAAAAGCCTTTTTAAATAAGTTGTCAGACTAATAAAAGATTATTTTTTCAATATTTCAATTACAATGAAAACATTATTTATTATCCACAAACCCTTTTCATAATTAATTTATGACTTAACATTTAAGTCTTTTAAACTGTCCATATAGCAGATGGGCCCTTGTCAGATTTTTAATTTTTTAGTAACAATTTATAGCATTTTTTTTCTTTTTAATGTGTCTGGCGGTTACACAATATATTTTGTTTTTTTTCTCTTGTTTTTATATTAAATTGTAAGTCTTGTATTAAAAACATAAGTTATAAGGCTTCCAATTCCTAAATGTTTTCATTAACTATATAAAACATTTTCCAGTATGTTTTTTGATTGAAAAAACCTTTTTTAGCAGTTGTCAATTTAAATAAAGGTCTTTAGTTAATTAAGATAATTAAATTATTAACTTTTATTTATAAAGTCCAAGTGTGAAAAGGAAATTATTTTTAAATTAAAATAAAATAAACCCAAAGAAAAAATTAAAAAAGGTATAGCGGGGTGTAATTTTATACAATTCTAGTCTGAGTTTTCAATTCTCTACACTTAGAAAAATCCATGTAACATTTGAACGAATTTTTTCGTACATTGTGGGAAATCTTTCGTTATTTTGCACGACGAAATTCTTGCATAGAATAGGCGAAATGTACGAAATTCTTTTAAATCGTTTACGATATAAAGTTTATATTTTGCAATGTTTTATCATAAAAATAAAAAAAGTATAAAACATTTTTTCAAAATTTTTAAAACTCTATCCAATCTTATTTTGAATAAAAATTTTGTAAATATTACAAAATAAATGTATTTTGAAAATTAATGGATTATCTTAAGGTATTAGGAATTTCTGGTCTAAAAATTGTCTTTTTATGACAAAGAAAACTTTCGTATAATTTACGTATAAAAAAATTAACAATACGCTCTTGTTACCCCCGTTTTATTTCGTTATATTAGCAAAACTTTCGTGTATATAACAAAAATAAAAAATACGAAAAACTTTATTTTCATAAAATTTAAAAATTAAAGCTTAACGTTTTTGTAAATTAAATTCACGAAAATTTCGCATATTGTACGAAAAAAAGCTAAAAATTTTTTTCGTATATTTTTGCATGAATTATTTTCAGTGTATTATTTCTTCTCCTTCTCGCAGTCTTATTTCCATTTTTTTTTATTATAAAGTAGTAAAAAGCTTTTACTTTATTACTAAATGAATTTTCAATGAAGAACCACAAACTTCTAACTTTACTAATTGCAAAATAAATATGGGTTTGTATAGTCGCAATTTCATTGTGACGGGTGTGACCATTTTGCCAACATTTTCGTTTAAAACTCAAACAATTAAAAGTTTTTTTTACAGATGGTATGTTTTTAAGCAACTAATAGTAAGGCACTGTCACAATTATCACTTATGCGTTAAACACATTCAAGATACAAGAACACAGGAACACACGAACACAAAATTTACTTGCTAAATTTGTGTCCGACTGGCTGCTACTGAAATATTTACTAGACTACCACTACAAAATAAACATATGAGCAATATGACTTTCAGTGGTGCCACCTAAAGTCTTTTTGTATTGTTTAAGCTATATTTTTTGCATCTTACCGTGTTGGCAGCACTAATCTGTTAACCGTCGCGTATAAAAATAGAAATTAGTTTAATTTCGACCACGCCACAAAATTAGCATTGACAGCAACCCGTAGTTGTGTTGCATTGTAGCAATTAAAAAATTATTCTCATAAGCACAAGTGTATTCTATTTTTAACTGGTTGTGTTCGGTAGCCTGTGGCGAGGAATGTATTTAATGCTTTAGAGACTGTGACGGGTGTGACCTTACAAATTGGAATTTAAGAGAATTTTTACATTAAAGTAGTGTAGCTTCATAATGGTATCTGGGAATAATAACTTTTTTTTTGTAATTTTACCAACATTACAAATTTATTTTGTTTTAGAAAAATTAAATTTTTTTATTAATTCCCAGTTTTGTACCTCAAACCCCAACGTGGGCCGGTATCTACATTTTAACAGAAGCCATTGTAAATCATATACCGATTATCTGGAAATATTTCGTAACTCCTTTATTTAAGACAACCAGCTGGAGAACCTTCGCGCTACAACTTTTCACTGGTCGAAGTAAAAAGCGAAGAGCGGCCGTGTTTTATTGACAATTGAACATGAGATATTCCAAAGGACTTCCTGATATCTGCACTAATTTTGAAACAGAAATCCAGCAACCAAAATTTTTTTTTTTTTTTTTTTCATATATTTATTATTGAATCTTCGCCTGTGGCGAACTAACAATAAGTGTTCAAATCTTAAAACTAGGTAGTTAATATAAGTCCAGCCAGTGCCAGACTAAAATTTAAGTTCTCATATTAATTATCAAGCTTCATATAAGCGCAATAGTATCCCTCCTTTTCAGGCGGGTGTGCCCACTATGTTGCAGGATGTTTCGGGCGAGCGGATTTGGGTGAGCTTCCAGCTTATTTAAATACTTGTCCACATAGTTCAGGATTTCGCATTTAACTAGTGGAACTTGTAGATCCTTGTGGATGTTGCTGTTTTTAACATACCAAGGAGCACCAGTTATCATTCTTAGGATTTTGTTTTGCCTGCGTTGAATTTTTTCTATGTTGGATGCGGAAGCAGTGCCCCATAATTGTATACCGTAGCACCAAATTGGTTTCAAAATCGATTTGTAGAGTAGAAGTTTACAATCAAGACGAAGCACAGAGTTTCTGCCGATTAGCCAATGAATTTGTGTAGCTTTAAGTTTCATTTGCGTCAACTTCGCATCTATATGAGGCTTCCATGTGAGGCGGCGGTCTAGGTGAATACCAAGATATTTTGTCTCGGTTCGTTGAGGCACCATATGGTTGTTAATAAGAATTGGAGAGCACGTTTCTTTGCGTAAAGTAAAAGTTACGTGGGTACATTTTTGTTCATTTATTTTTATTCCCCATAACTTTGCCCATTTTTCAACTTGGGTTACGTGTTGCTGCAATTGGTTTGAAGCCTCTTTAGGGTCTTTATGAATACTAAGAAAAGCAGTATCATCAGCAAATGTCGACGTGTGTGTAAAACTATTGGTTGGCATATCTGCTGTGTAAAGCAAGTACAGAACTGGACCTAGTATACTCCCTTGAGGTACACCAGCCCCTATTGTTTGAGAAGAACTTATTTGGTTTCCCTCTTTGATTTTAAACTGTCGACCGGTTATGTACTTTTCTAGTAGGTTGAAAATATTAGCTGGAAGGTTTAGCTTTAGTTTGTTTAACAGGCCTTCGTGCCATACTTTATCGAAAGCTTGAGAGACATCTATAAAAAGCGCGGAGCAGTACTTTTTTTCCTCGAAAGTTTTTCTTATAACCTGCACCAGTCTGTGAGTTTGTTCTATTGTGCTATGTTGACTTCTAAAGCCAAATTGGTGATCTGGAATGCAGTTGTTTTCATTCAAGATCGGAGTAAGCTTGTTTTTAAGCAGCTTTTCAAACAGTTTTGACAAAGTTGGTAACAAACTTATAGGCCTATAAGACTCCACCTTAGAAGGATCTTTACCAGGCTTAGGAATCATCTTAACTAAGGCAACTTTCCATATTGGTGGAAAATGTTCAAGCCGTATTATGGCATTAAAAATAAAAAGAATTATTCTTTTTGCTGTAAAAGGTAGCTCAATGAGCATTTTGTTGCTTATTAAATCAACGCCAGGAGCTTTTTTATCATTAAGGTTAGAAATAGCTTCTACCACATCTGAATATCGGAAACGTATTTCTATAGGACGTCTAGAAACAACAGGCGGTAATTCCCTCACGTCAGTGCATGTATTAGGAGTGAACACGTTTCTTAAATGGCTTGCGAGCAGATCGCATTTTTCTTCATCATTTCTAGCCCAGGATCCTCTTAGATTGCGCAGTGGTGGTTTTGCGATTACGGGTCTTTTGAGACGACTGGCTGATCGCCATAGAGAATAATTTGTTTGAGGGGTTGCGTCTAGACCTTCCAAATACTTCTTAATTGATGCAATTCTGTGTACCTCCAGCAAGTTTTTTAAGCGATTTGTACACTCTTTTAGCTTCGTTTTAAGTTGGGGCGATCTATGCTGTTGCCATTCTCTTCGCGCTCTCCTTTTTTCATATAAAAGCTCCTCAACATCGACAGAAAAAATTTTGTTGTATTTGACCTGACGGTATGTTGAAGAAGCATGTTCAACGGCTTCTTTAATGTTTTCATTTAGGATATTTAGGCAATCATCGATTTCTTGGGGAGTTTTTAGTGGTATGTGTTCCGAGCAGTGAGAGCTGATATATTTTTTATATTTTAACCAATTTGCTCTTTTTGATAAGAAAAAATCACTAGTTGCTATTTGGTGAGGACTGCAAATAGTGATAATTGTGGGTGAGTGGTCAGAAGATAAATCCAAGGAGGCTACAGCCTCAATAAGGTCCGGGGATATACCTTTTGCCACGCCAAAATCTATTACGTCTGGAATTTTATTATTGTCCGTTGGCCAATAGGTTGGTTGTCCGGTAGAAATAACACAAAGACCCATTTCCGACACTGAGTCATACAAGACCCGACCTCTGGGACTAATTAAGCGGGAACCCCAGTATGTGTGCTTAGCGTTATAGTCTCCAGCAGCTATGAAGCGGGGACCTAATGATTTGTAGAAACTGTTGTACTGATCCTTCGTTATGGAGAACCTGGGTGGACAGTAAACTGATGAAATAACAAGGTTATGGAAAAATTCATCAATGCAGACGTTCGTAGCTTGGATATAACATTCCGAGAGGCCACCCAACCATTGGTGTTTAATTCTTGATTTGATTAGAATAGCCGAGCCACCACATGATCTATCCCTAGGATCCTTTGAATCGTAAAAAGAATAACCACTAATTTTAAAAGTGCTTCTAGATGTCATATGAGTCTCAGAAATACACATAACATCGATTTTTTGGTTCATCAAGTAATATTCGAGCTCGTTTTTGTGTTGGCGGATGCCGTTTGCGTTCCAGAAACAAACCCTGAGGCAGTTCATGGTCTTTTAAGCATAGCCTGCAGAAAAGCAGACTGCATTTTTTGCATTTCTTGCATCATGTTGGCCATTTGCGCCATAATCTGCGTAAATTGTGTGACCATATTGTCAATTACGGCTTCCAGGCGGCTAACATTAGGCCCGGTTGGATCGCTAGTTGGCACTTCTTGTTGTGTTGTAGGCTGGGTAGACTTACGTGAATTAGGCTGGTTAGACTTTAATGCGGCGGCGTAAGAAACTTGATTTGTAGTTGGTGGTGCCAATGGAGGCATATTTGTAGTTGGTATATTTAAAGGCTGGGGAGGGGCAGGAACTATTTTCGGCTTAGTTGATCGCTTAACTGAATTAAAAACAGGACAACCTCTATAGTTGGCAGTGTGGTTTCCCCCGCAGTTGCTGCATTTCTTTATCCTAGGATCATCTTTTGGCTTGTCGCACTTGGTCGTATCGTGCAGATCCCCACACACAACACAAACAGTAGGCAACTTACAATAAGTTTTAGTGTGGCCATATTCCTGGCAGTTTAAGCACTGTACGGGCCCAGATCGCTTATGTGGCACTTCCACAGTGACTCGTCGGTGCATAATATATTTTAAATCGTAGATGGGGTGAGTTTCACTTTTTTTCAATTTGATATCACCAGGCTCAAGCTCCACTCGGAATAATGGTTGGGGGTGTTTTTCCCTATTTCTCATATTCGATACCGTCCTAACCATAAACCCTTTGTTTAGCAAACTGGTCTTGATCTCTTCTGGGTCAACGTTAGAATCAATGCCTTTAATAACTACCTGAAGGCCTTTTGCGGTCTTGAGTTGGTAGGTATAGAAGTTTTTTCTGAGTTTTTCGAGCTCCGAAACCGTGGCGCGGTAGGCGTTTTCATGGTTCACTTGAATTTTTGTCTCAAATATGTTACCGCGTTTAACGTTTGAAACATAAAAGTTATTTTCCCCAATCAAACCGACTAAAAACTTGACGAGATCATTTGAGTTTTTTTCCCTCAAATAAATGGGAGGTGGCTTAAAGGACTTTTTTTCACTAACAGGGGCTTCATTATCCTCTTGCAAAATTGCAAAACGATTTTGCGATGAGGTTGGCCTTTCATCGTCTTTTAAAATTTTTGCAGGTTGAGATGCTTCTGCCGATTTAGGGCTCCTTCCCCTTTTAAGAACTGTTACGTACCTGTCCATCCCTACCTGGATCTTAGGAGCACACGCAGAAATTGGGCCCGTAGCGCCTTTAGCAGCTGTTGGTGCGACACCAGAACGTGATAAAGAAGACCGCGATGAAGATGGCACCTCGGTATTTTTTTTATAATTTTTAAACAGAGATTGGGCTAAATTTGTCCCTTGTTCAGTACATTTATTCAAATTAGGCACACTTGCACTTAAATTATTTGTATTTGTTTTCGGTTTTGCACTTAAATAGTTTCTATTATATTCAGGGTCTCTAATGTTTTCATTGCTAACGCTTGCTGAGCTTAACACAATGTAAGCATTTCGGCTATTAGGCCCACTGTCACAACGATTACTGTTACTCATTAACCGTTTGGTTTTTTTGTTTTGTTTAGTTTGTTTTTATTTTCGATTCTCACTTATGTCTTGTAGGTATGTATATTAACAATTTTTTTTTTTTTGTAACTAATTACAAATATCACCTATTACAAATATACACTCGCGTAGACACGTCCGTACACTACGAGATTAAGAGAGCAACTGAGCAACCAAAATGACCGTTAATTTTGCCCTGTTCTCCCAAACTTAAATTCTTAGGTGATGAACTATTTAAAGTCAGGCAGCGATATTAACAGTCCTTGCACCTCGATTGTCCAATCGGGTAAAGAATTCATTGCTAAACTGTGTGCAATGAGACAAGTATACATTAACATGGTTCAGCGAAACAGAGGGGTTGAGGCAAATAAGACGAACTAGCAAAGCACGAAGTGTGTTTCTCAATGAAAAGAGAAATGGAAGTTCGTGCTTTGTTTAAGTTCTATGTATACATGTATGTATAAATAATGTTGGGCATGTCAAGGCTAGGGAGTCTTTGGAAAATACAACTCAGTATAGAGTATCCGTAATTATGTAACAATCTTCTGACCCGGTGACGAAGGGCATTTAGAATCCCTATGAAAGAGCAATGGTAGAGTCCTAGTAGGTATAGTAAGATACCATTGTTAGACAGCGTCTTATGCCAAAGGGGCAGGACGACTAGCCAGTGATTATTGCAGGTTTTGTGGTGAGCCAGGTGATAAAGACACTAATAAGCAGAGCTCCTTCGCTCAAGGGCAATTTTTCTAGGCCTATTCTTTTTAAAACCTCAATAAAATATTTGAAACTGTTAACACTAAACTGTAAGTATTTGCCAAAATTGTGGGCACCATTGAGTTCATTTCTTTAAGAAAGTCGAATAGGAACTCCAATCGCTGGGCAATTGTAACTTTTTGTATAAAGACGCTAAGGACCCAAGGCGTATTAAAAAAGGGCTAACATTTTACTATCCATACAACCGGGACTCAACTGTAAGTATTTTTTCTCAAGTTAATTTTAAAAAAGTCTGTTTTTTTATGTAATTTAAACAAATTTATTTTTTTAATAAATTCAACCTTCTTGCTTGTTTGCTTCCAAAATCAATAAAATTTAATTAATTCCCTTTTGTGCCATAAAAAAATACCCTTTTAAGGGACAAAACGGACTGCAAAAATAATTATATATTTCCAGTTTAATTTTTTTTTCTTTTTATTAACATTTGACATAAATTATCATAAGTATTTCGTAAGAATAGCCAAAAATGAACAAACCGCCATTGGCCAATAACGAAAAACATGAATTTCTGCATTTTAGTTTGGTTGAATCAAAGGGGCAGGAAAATACATTGACAACAGAAATAAAATACAAGTATTATTGTTGGAAGTCAAAGAAATAAATAAAAAAACAAAAAAGTAGTTGAAAGTAAAGGAGCCAGCCAAGAAGAAAATTGTCTTGGCTATTTGAGTAATATATGTATGATGGTTAAATATATTATTCAAAGGGTCTGCCTGATGAGTTTTAAAATGGTTCAACTTATAAATTTAAAGGAATTAAAATAAATTTGAAAATTTTTCATGACAAAAACAAATCAAAATAATGTTTAAAGGAATTTAAAAAATATTGTATCATTTTTAAAGATAATTTTAGTTCATTCTTAGTTTTAATATAAATTAAATTAATTTTTTTATAATGTTTCTCCAAGTAATATTTTTAACAATTTGCTTTAGAAAATTCTCAAAATTAAAAATAATAAAATATTGTGAAAATTTTTTAATAAAAAAGTAAATTCGTTAGTATTTGAAATTAACTTCCAACCTTAAGAATCATATATTGTTTATACACCGAAAAAAAATACATGCAACAATGTACGAAAAAAAAACGTTCGTTAGGCTATAATTTTTAAACTTTACGAATGTAATAAGAACGTTTCGTAATTTTTTCTTTTGTAATATATATACTTATGTACAAAAATTTCGAAAATAATAAAATTTTAAAATTTTACGAAAGCAACATAAACTTTTTTTAATTTTTTTATATACAAATTATACGAAAGTTTCCTTAAATAACGATTCCTATTTTTGGACCAGAAATTTGTAATTTCTTAAAAGTAATAATTAATTTTCGTAATACATTTTTTTTTAAATTACGTAACAACCTTAATTCCATTACAAAAAAGTTTCATATTTTTATAAAAACAAAAATTTTTCGTAATTTTTTTATATTTTTAAAATTAGTTCGTAAAAAATTAAATTTGTTTTGTAAAATAAACAAAAAAATTTCGCGTACTTCGTATATTTTCGGCAAGATATAACGAAAGATATTTTACCATGTACGAATAAATTCGTTCATATGTTGCATGAATTTTTTTCGGTGTATTTTATTTTACGCTCGGATATTTCTTTAATCCATACGTGGTAGGGGTGTTATGCATTTATGCTGATGATTGTAAGGCCAAGAACTAATAATCGGTACTCGTCTCTAACTACACAGAAAGGTATGTCTTTAGACGACTAATAATTGGTAGACACTGTAAGAATACAAGTTCTGCTCTTATTTTCCACAAGAAGACTGCGACGGTCGGGAACTTACATATTTAAGCTTTAAATTTTTTTTTTTTTCAAAAATATATTTAGGGTATTCACAAGGTAGTCATAAAGTCATATGTCTTAAATAAATAAAACGAAAAAATACTACTGTTGTGAGCATCCGGTCATAATTAAGTGTGATATTTTAAATTTTAATCAGCTGCTAGAGAAAACAGAAAAATAAGTCATTTCAAAAATATTTTAAAATTAATGACTGCGACTTGTTAATTATACCAACGGCTTCAGTAAAGAGTTTCGGCCGCCCGGCTGAGGTTTCTACTGTTTATGACAAAACAATAAACACAGTTCAAAAATTCTTATTATTATAGAACTATTTTATTTTAAGCACAACAACAAATTTTTTAAACTATTGTAAAATGTTAAAACTTTAAGACAATATGACTTGATAGCATACCGTTTGAATACCCCAATTGTGTTAAATATTTTAATTTCTTTAATAGTTTGAAGTATTTTTGTCTCATTTTGTACTTTTTGTACTTTTGTACATGTTTGCAAAAAAAAATCCTTGAAAACGTTTTCGAAAATATGTCCGGTATGACAATTCTTTTTTAATGGGAATGAATAAAACTTCACTCATTAGTATACAATAATTTAAAACTCTTACCAATTTTCTAACATATATTACTTTGCGTTATCTTTAAGACATTAAGGATCTTAAGTGTATAATTTCCCATTTAACCATAATTTTTAAATATATTTTAGAAGTTTAAATGTAACAGAAAAAAATTTTTTTTCTTTGTTAATTAAATAAAATTTAGCATAATTTTCTTAAAATTTTTTGTTTTGTCTTGAGATATAACAATATAACTGTGGCCAGGACAAGCTTTGTGTTTTGACCATTGTCAAATTGCTGGTTTTGAGTTAATATTATCCCATGCTGAAGTAGTATGACACATTTATATACTTAACATTAAATGGTTTTTCAATTTACTTTTCTTTACAATTTACGCACACTATCTTGAATTAAAAAAACAAATACAAACACGAACTGAGACATACAATTAAAAAGCAAACACTTACACATACGTGTTTTTTTACGGAAAAAAAAATTATTTAAATTCACCACTATATGCGTGTGCGTTTTGCTTTCTTTTTTTTCTTAATTTTATTTTCTTTATTTCATTTTTAATTCTACAATAATTTAACTTGTTCATATATACATTTGTATAAATACATGTAGGTATGTATTAATATAACAGTATTAGTATGTGTGTGTGTATAAGAAGTAGTGAAAAAAAATATTGGAAAAGAAAAACTTTACGTTGCGTGTTTTTTTCTTTGTTGTACTAAATACTAGATTTTCACTTTTATTACACAATATTTACTAAAAAAATCATTTATATAAATTCAAATAAAATTACTTTTTTTTAAGACTTAATATAATTACTTTTTTTTTAATGAAAAAAATTTTCTTGTTTTCCAAATTTTTTCAGGAATTTAAATAAATTTTCAATATTTTTTTTACACTTTTAATATACTTTTATATATATATTTCTGCTTTAATATATAATCTTTGATGTGGAACAATTTAAATATTTCTTTTATTTGTTGATCTCGCGCTTACGTTATGCTTCAACACGCACCTAAAAGTAGACTACAAAAGTGTTACGAATTTCTCTGTTGGCAATGGCTTAGCGAGTGGTTAAAAACCCGAATAATAACAGCAACAACAATACACATTGAAAAATCAAATGCAAACACACACACCAAAACAAGAAATAAAAGAAGAAAATATTGCATACCGGCCCGTTAAGTTATAAACCGTTTGTTTGAAGATGTGTCTTTGTTTTTTTTGTAAAAAGAAAAACAAAATTTAAGCTATAAAGGCGCATGTTTTTAACAAAGAAGCAACAGTGGCTGAGAACTGAGTTTTTTGACTTATTGTTTGGAGTAATAAGTGGTGAATAGGAAAAGAGTTGTTCTTTTCTAAAGCAGGAAAATAATGACAGATGTTATTGTGAATTATTTAAAAACAATTAAAAATCACACAACAGTAAGTAATATGAAATGGAAAGTTAAGTCAACTGTTAATTATAAAATATTTGAAATTTGTTTTAGGAAAGTTAGACTAATTACAAGAGCATCCAATTATAAAAAAATTTTAACTCAGCCAAAAATATTCTTTAACGAAACTGAAATCTACGAGCAAAATTTAGGCTAGTGTGTAAATTTATACATCTCTACATCTTACTTACCATATTAAGCAAAAATCTATATAATTTTGTTTCAAAAATTATTGAAAAATTGGAAATAAGGGTCCAAGTTTTATGCTGGCATTAAATAAAACATTTATCAATATAAAATCCATTTTCTTTCATTTAATCAAAAATTATAAACAAAGTATTATACCTTGCCGGGGGATACTATATATTTAAAGACCTTGACTGTCAATAAAGCTGACCTTAACCTTGAAACTGAAGTGCTATTGAAAACATTGTCTAAAGGAAATAATGAAAAATCAAAATTCATTTCAAATCAAGTATCCAATTAAGAATTTTTAAAACGAAAAAATAAATTTCTTTTCTTTCTGGAAACAAACAAATAAAAAACAACAAAATAATAGTTCACTATAATTTTAGGGTCAAAATTTATTTTGAATTTTTAAAAATTGTCAAAAAAAAGTTCTAAGAAACTCAAATTGCAACAAATTTGGGAATTACGGAAATAGGAAAAAACCTAAAACAATTTAAATAAAAAAATTGTTTAAGACACACCACAATTTTTTGCATTCTTTTAAATCGTCAGGTGATTACTGATTTGCCGCATGGCACAACAATTCGTTTTCTGAGAAAAACTACAGAAAATTTTTGGTGTAAATTTTTTACAAAAATTCAAGCTAAAGAAAGTCCTTTTTGAATCAAAACGTAGACATTTTTAATTATCATTTAAGCAAAACTAAAATATAATAAAAAAATGTTTTTGCTGCATTTAACATTTTTAATAATTATTTATTTTAATTCTTTGAAGTGCGGCAATATAGTGTATTTGTTTTATGAATACTGCTGCAAGCAATTTCTTTGTTTTTACATTATTGTGAGACGTTAGACGTAAATACGAGTGGCTTTTTTGACACTGCCATCTATTGATAAGTAAAATAAAATTTGTTTTTTACTGACTCGTCATGCGCTAAAAATGTCATCTGTTGTAAGCAGTATTGCCATTAAGAATTTATAATAATAGATTAAAATTATATTCAGTTCATTTTAAAACAGAAAAAAAAATCCTTTTTGTACATCCACAATAAATTTTACATTTTTTTTATAAACAAAAAATTGAGATTCCTTTTAGCAGCTGGTATTAAATACAAAAACAAGATTTTGATTTTCAATAATGTTAAACGTATGAAAACAATGATTTCCAATAAAATTATTAATATCATTTCAATGTATTTTTTTATTCTAACAAAAATTAAAAAAAAATTAAACCTTTGCAAAAAAAAAAAACAAAAAGTTAAGAAACTTACATATATGTTTTATAGAGCTATGAAAAGGATCAAACGATAAACAATGGGGCATGATCGTGAACAATTAAAAATTAGACTTTATACACTAATGTCGGATAAAAACTTAATCTGAAAAGACAATCTTAAATCTAAAGTCTGTTTTGAACTGTTTAATAATATATGTAGTTTAATATTTGTAATAACAACACTAACACATATTTGTACTTTTGGCAACACTGTTTTGTTGTGACAACTACCTACTTTCCCACATTGTTGGTATTTGTATCTGCTTGCCATCAGCCTCATCATAAACAACAGATGTTTCCTAAATATTGCATTAAAAGTGGAATGAGTTCAATTTGTATCTACACCAACAAAACTTTTCTAAGATATTGATATAACAAATAAATATACATAAATGCATAAATTTCTTAAGATTTAAGGGGCGGGCCAAAGAGTATGCGTATGCGTTGAAAGAAGATAATAATATATGTGTTTTAATGTACTTTTTAGAGCCCCCTTCTACTCATTTTATAAATTAGTAAGATTTTCAACTTAGTGTATAAGGAAATTTTGCGCCATTTGAAAGGTTTCATTAAAAAGCAAAAATGTTCTAATAAAAACCGCGTATGAAACGTTAAATATATCAGTAAAAGTGGGTGCATAAGTTTATAAAAAAAGTATGTTTTAAATTAAAGTACACGATGTTAAGTTGTTAATAAATAATAATAAAAAAATTTTGGTGTTTTGTAAAAAAAAACATTGATTGACTGAGTTGCAAAAAAAGCAGTTGCTAATCACTGATTAAAAAAAAGTTGTAATAAATTTGATTTGTTAAAAAAAATGTGTAAAATACCTTAATCGTATTTGAACCAAAATTTAACTTAATATCTATACAGTGCTATAAATTTAAGTAAGCTCAGTGTTGCAATGTATAGAAAAAAAATCCTAAAATCACAATGATATTAAAAGTATTTTTAAATTGGATATAGAATGAAATTTCTCCTTCAGTTATTTTTAACAACATACATAAGTATATTCAAAAACATGTGCATCACTATTTGTTTTTATTTTTTATTTATCTGCATACGTTTTTCGTTGTCTTGTTATCATTCTTTTTATTAAATGCCAACAACAATTTGCAACGTATTTTAGAACAAGTTGCACAATTTATCTATTTTTAGACCAGGGATGGAAAATTCGGTACAAATGATGGTAATTTTTCTTTTACAGGAAAACGCCAAAAAACTAGTGCGAATACTACCGATTATTATCAAACGGAAAGAAATAGCATTGCAGTGCTAATTGCAGCAATATTCTTATATATATATACATACATATATTAATTTCTATAATAATGAACTTATATAATTTAAAAAAAAATTTATTAAAAGGCTTAAAATTCTCTTAGTTTTGCTTTTTATTCTTGTCTCTTTATTTTAATTCAGTCGGAGAAATAGTGCTCCAGTAATTTTCAAATGTATGATGTAGCATCTTCTTTTCTTTAAATAATTAGATACTGAGTGAATAAAAAAGCAAGTGATTTATATGAATTGATGTTCAGTACCAAGTGTGTACAAATTGACAACGAAACCGTTTACCTTACAAAAAAATTTTATTATGTTGACCTGTGTTATTAGTAAAAAAAGATTTATTACCTCTAATTTTTATTTTTAAATAAATATTATAGTTTTTTATATTTTTTTTAGCAAAGAATTTAACGTGGTAAATCTTAAATCAACAAATTCTTATAACTAGTAAAAAACAGGGCTAATATTAAAAAAAAACTAAAATTTCTGACAAAAATGAATCAAAAACTATTTTATGACTCTGATTTCTTTGAATTTAACTAAATAACTGGTCACTGGTGTGTATTAATATAACCAAACATGGCACAATTTTTTATAAAGCAAACCATAAACTTAATACTTGGTGGCTTAAAAAAAAGTAGGATGTGATTAGGGTGACCATTATTTCTAAATTAAAATTCAGTACGCTTTTTGGTCTTTTTTGTAATAGTAATATTCTTTCTATTGTGTTTTTTTTAATCTCTAAAATATTGTTTCTCAATGTTTTCTCCGTTTTTAAGTTAATAATTATTTATTATTTATGAAAA
This sequence comes from Melanophora roralis, assembly GCA_963583895.1. Lineage (NCBI taxonomy): Eukaryota > Metazoa > Arthropoda > Insecta > Diptera > Rhinophoridae > Melanophora > Melanophora roralis. The sequence continues at coordinate 88,821,594 of OY757190.1, forward strand.
GTAGCTAATTAAAGTGCTGGTCTTAAAGTGACAGAACGTGTTGGTCCTTCAAACATTATTCAGCAATGCAGGACACTCTTTTTTCCACTTGTTTCAAAAAGCCCCAAACAAAAAACTTGTAGCATACTTACATTGGTTGACTCTTTTAATTATTTTAAATATTATTCATAAAAAATATTGTGTTCAATTTCTGAACAAGATTTTTTTGGGGAAAAATAATTTTCAAAAAAATTTTGAAACAGCTGTTAATTAAGTAAAGATTAGATACTTATAAGAGTTTCGAGTAACTTTTAGCATCTGGAAAAATACCTAGATTTGCGAAAAACTAATAATTTCTTGTACGTCAGCAACGTAATATACATATGTAGGTATTAACTGGCTTGAAAAATAAGTACAATCAGTACTTTTTTTTAAAAAATCAGTACAATTTAGTACACACATTTTTAATCAGTACACCATATGAAAAATCAGTACATGTACTGATGAAATCAGTACGAATGGGCACCCTTTATATAAAACCATAGTCATTATTCATGTAAAGCATTATTTTTCTTAAAAAATATAACTTTAAATGAAAAACCCCTTTTCATATTTTTAAAAAAATTTAATATATTGACAATATGCTCTGTACATCGCCAACAGTTCATTTTTAAAAATTCATTTTTCCATGCCTGCTACAGAAAACAATTCAAGAGACAAGTTATTTGATTCTCCCTTGAACAACAAGTTTTCTACAGCAGCAAAACAAACAACATTAAGTGCAAAGTCCAACAGCAACTTTACTTTGCAGCAACACGTAAGCATAGTTTGTTTTCAATCAAACAAAAAAAAGAAACAACAACAACATTTTTATGCAAAACCATAATAAAATATTACTAAATGATCATTGTAAGCAAGAGTCCATTAACTTTATTATTTGCAAGCAAATGCATTGTAAATAGTGTTGCCGTGAAGACATTAAAATTTTAGTTTTTGGAAAACAGAAATTTTTGTATGATTAACCCATAAAAGCAACGTATATTTTATACCTTCGTTAACTTAAAATTTAATGGTCGATTTTTCTCTTTAATTTTGTTACCTTCTTACAATCTGAGCATGAAATATAATGCAAACAATTATTTTATTTTGTATTTTTATTTAGGAATAATCTTGTAAATCGATAAAAATGTAGAATCTTAAAAAATCCATTTGACTTAAGTAGAAAAGTTATATATAATATAATTATGTAAATAGAGCCAAAACATTTTTTTGTTAATCTTTAATTGGGACGGTTTAATTAATAACGATAAACCAGCAATCATTCAACGGTGTGACATCGCAGTTATTTTTTGTGTATACTTTTTTTTTTGTTTCTTTAAACTTGTTGTTTTTAATTATTTAAAAAAATAAACAAATCTCCTTAAGCCTTATAACTTGGCCATAGTGATATTAAATTGTGACTTTGGCAACACTGTTTGCAGTTGCAAATTGTGAAGCCTGCATTAAAACCAGTTTTCGTATTTAACTAAAAAAAGAATTTTGCACAAACAACAAAGATATTTAGTTCATTATATTTTTTATTGTGATCATTATCTTTAAACAAACACAATAATTTACAATATTCAATTGGAAGAGTGACAGGCCCCTTTTTCCAGCAAAGGGAAGTTTCCATTTTATTAAACCTTCAAATTTTCGATTTGCCATCTTAAAAAAACGTATTCAACAGTAATATGTCAGATATTTAATGCAGCAATCTCAACTGAAATTATTTTTTTAAAATTATTAAATATTAAGCTGTTAAAACGCTAAGCAAAAAGATGTTTTATTAATTCTAAATTTAAGATATTTTTGTTTTTTATTTTTTGTTTTAATTTTTAAAGATTTTTTTACTAATTCTAGGCATTTATTTGATAATTCTCTGAACTTTCTAAAACAAAGTCTATTTAAAAGTGTTTTTTTTTTAATTTAATAAACATATTATGAATTGGTATTAAATTTTATTTTACTTTGTCTGATTATTAAATTTGACGTCAATAGACATCTTTTAGACAATGAAACAGCAATGATCCAAAGAGCATTTTTTTATAACAAATAAATGAAAGCAAAGGCAACTAAAAAAAATAGATTATTTTTATTTGGATTTTTTTATTATTTTGTTTTTGTTTGGTTACAAAAACAAATATTTGACAAAAATTAAGATTATATGCATATTAATGCATGCATGTTTATAAATATTTATGTACCTTGTTCTATATAATTTAAATGACTAAATAAAAAAAAAATTGGTAAAAGCAAAAAAAAAAAAATAATTAAAGTAAATGTGAAGATGATTCGCTAGCAGCTTAAGGTTTATATTCTCTCTAAAACCTTCTATAACTCCACGAATTGGCTGCTCACTAGGCCAATAATGTTGATCGAATAGATTCATATATTTTTTTAAAGTAAGTTTCTCCAATTTCAAAGCTTTATTTTGGTCATAAATAATTTATGATGTTTTGTTAAACCTTTCAAACAGAAATGTTAACACAGTTGGACATACGTAATTGCCAACAATAATTATCGATATCGATAAAGGCGAATCAATTTAACAGGTGGTGGTGATTTTACAGCAACTATTTTGCGTCAAAAAAAATTTTGTTTTTGTTGTGATTTTTGTTGGCTGCTGTTTGACACATATGTATATGTAAACATAAACAAATTTAAAAACGCAGCCTCGATGTATGCAAGAAAAGCTGTGCTCGTAACACCACATGATCTATAAATTCGCCTTGTTATCGATAGTTTTCATACAGCTAATGAAAACCGCGTTACTTAAACACAACGCACCTTTTTTAATCTCGCAAACAAATGCAGCGGTTCTCTATCAAATAATTCAGCTGGTTTTAGACATCGCTTGTTTAATATTAAAAGTTTATGTTTGAAATTATGTTAAATAAATAAATTAAATAAATTTGTATTTAAAGTAAAAGGTGTTTTAAAAAGTAACTATATATAAACATGTGAAAACGACATATACAAACCACCATTAAAATGACCTATACGACAGAATAGGCAACTGCATATGGAATGAGAAGTTGGCAAGCCATATGTACAATACATGCCGTCTGAAAGATTCTTTACGAATTATGTTATCCATGTTTTAAACATAATTAATTTCATTAAATAAAAAATATAAAAAAATGGAGAAGTTTAAAAAATAGTTTTATTGAAAATATTATTAATAAATAATGAAATTCATGAAAATTCAAATCAAAATTCTAACTTTTCTTAATTTTACCATATTAAATTGTCAGTTTACAAAATTTTAAATCTTGCCTCTCTTTCGAAAATTTTTATGAATTATAATTTACTTTTATTTTAGATTTAATATGTAGATAATCTATTTGCAGACTAAGTTTTGTCATGTTTGTTAAATTATTTAATTATGTTTAATATCACATTTAAAAAATCATTAAAGAGATTTTTTTGGTTAGAAATCATTTTTCTGGCAACTTTGTTAATGTATTTATAAATGTTATCACTGCTGTTGTTTGTACTTTAAACAAGTTTTACAACAACAAAAAAGAATCATAAACGCAACGAAACAAACACAAACTGTGCAGTAGTGGGAAGATCGTCACTAATTTATTTAAAATTTGTTGTAAAATTTTTTAGTCTTGTCTAAACTTTGGAAGGCTTTGGAAGCAATTTCCCTGAACAGTATTTTTCCTGCAAAAAAAAAAATAAATAATAATAAATAAAAAAAAATAAACGACGAAGGGAAAAATAAAAGTGTAGCATTGAAATAAAAATATAAAACAAAATAAATTATTTTTAAATATAAATAAAATAAAATTATAAAATGATGCGTTCCTCTACAGTACGTTTAGTCTCGCATTTTTGTCGTTCACAGTCTCCTGCTACAAGCAGTATTCTGGCGCGTTCGCTAAATTCTAATAGCCAGCAATTAAATACAGCTAACACCATTGAAAGTAATTTAAATACTCAAGGCGACAAATTCTTGCAATACTCCCACGAAGAAGGTTATATCAAGACATCGCCCTTTGAGAATACACTCATACCAAATGTAACATTGGACAAATATGTTTGGCGTAATTTCAAATTGTGGGAAAATAATGTGGCAACGGTAAGTTTAAGAAAAAATTATAGAAAATTTATTATCTAGGTACAAGTGCATACGAACTTGTTTTATAAAAATTTTAAATTTGAACTAATTTTACAATCTATAAAATTGTATATGATTAACAGTATTATTTGTTAAGGTTAAAAATTTTTTAAACTGTTTTGAAAAGCATTTTTAGTTGTTTTATAAGATGACATAATTTGGAGTTATTAGCAAAACCAATATATTTAATAAGAACCGAGAGCCTAAATGGTATAAAAATATATCGTTTGAATTCAACGTTTCTCAATAATTAAAAAATATTTTATTAAAATTTTGTACGTTCAAACATAGACTTTGGCTTTATAGAAGCACTCTTAAAATTATCTCTTAAGGCCTAATTACGAAATGTGAAGGTTTTACTATTTAGTTATAAAAAAAAAAAGAAAATATGATAATCTTTACTGATAACTAAAACAAACTTTGTTTAAATTCCGAACAATTAAAAGCAAAATTCAAAACATAACAAATGTAGCCTAAAAAAATCCAGCAATAAACGGAAAAAACTTTCGTAGTTTTTCCTTTTCGTAGAAGCTACGAAATTGTTGTATATATTACAAAAAAGTTAGGTTATAATTTTAAAACCTTTTGTAATTTGAAAACCTTTTGTAATTTTTATTTTCGTAACATATACGAAACTTTCGTAGTTATTAATAAAATTTGTATTAAATTCTAACATTTTTCGAAAGTAACTAAAATTTTTTTTAGTTTTGTTCGTTAATTATACGAAAGTTTTGTTGAATTACGAAATCAGTTCTTCTTTACGAAGTCAATGAAAACCTTTTGTAAATTTTATTTTCGTAACATATACGAAACTTTCGTAGTTATAACAAAAACAAATTAATAAAATTTTAAAATTTTTTTAAAGTAACTAAAAGTTTTCCTTAGTTTTTGTTGATCGTAAATTATACGAAAGTTTTGTTGAATTACGAAATCAGTTCTTCTTAACGAAATCAATGAAAACTTTTTGTAAATTTTATTTTCGTAACATATACGAAACTTTCGTAGTTATAACAAAAAAATTTTTAATAAAATTTTAAAATTTTTCGAAAGTAACTAAAAGTTTTCCTTAGTTTTTGTTGTTCGTAAATTAGAAGGTTTCGTTAACATTACGAAATCAGTTGTTCGTAACTTCCAAAAAGTAACAATTATCTTGTGATATATATTTTCTCGACATTTTTATAAAATTTTAATTCAATTAAAAAAATTCATAGAGTTTTATAATTTTATAAAAAAAATCAAAAAATTTTTCGTTTTTTAATTATTATAATACTTCGTAAAATACTAAATTGATTTCGTAAAATGTACAGTTTCGTAAATTTTGCATATTCTACGCAAGAATTATGTGGTAGAAAATAATGAAAGACTTCCTACAAAGTAGGAACTAATTCGTTCATATGTTGCATGGTTTTTTTTGAATATCAATGTTGGCGGAAAGAGCAGGCGCATAGTATTAGCTTTCATACAAATTTACCAATTTTATAAAATTATTTAAAACGCAATATTTTGATTAGTGCCACAAAAAATTGTATAATAAATTATTTTGAAACCAGCTTAACTCGATCAGATCACTAGGGATACAAAAAGCCTAATATGAAGGAAATATGTAATTCGGCAGGCATATATAACGCTCTTACTTCCCAGCAAAAACTTATATTGCTTTGTAGTGAGTTAAAATGCTAAAAACTACTTACATTACATATTAGCATTTTTACTCATTATTTTAACATTGCGATGACATTGGAGGCAAGTACTTGTCACGTTCGCTTACAAAGAGGTACTTAAATAAGAAACTACTTTAATAGATTTAAAATAACTTTCACTTATTGTTGCTTTTAAATTTTTTTTCTTTGATGTTTCAGTTAAAACTGGTGTAAAATATTAAACTATAATAAGTTACAAAATTATCAAACTAAAACTTTCTGCTTAAAATATAGATAACAAATAACTCTTAACTAAACAACTCTTAAGTAGATAATGCAGACGATATGTAAAAGTAATTGAAAAGTAAGTTGCTTTACAATAACTAATCACTACCAAGTTTTTGCTGGGCTGATTGTTATTGACACCGATTTCAAGTAAAATCGCCTTACTTTGTTATGGCTTTAAAATAACATTTTAAAAAATTTAATTATGTATTTAAAATCAGTTTTGAGTTTGCTTTGCCTTTCTAATAAAAATAGCTTTTTTGTGAATTGCTTATCTGATGCGCTTCGCATTAAACCGGTAATGTAAATAAAAATACAATTATTTGTTAAAGAATGTTATATTGATATTTCGTTAAATGTTTTTTTTGGATGTTTAGTAAGAAATAGAAACATTCAACATATTGGTTCCTACTTATAGTACTTACACCATAGAGAGGTGTAGATTACGTATATAGTTTTTTTTTTTATTTTGCATATAATCTTCAACCTGACCTTTGAAAATTCACTTAACTCAAAGTCTAGTCATAATTCTATAGAGCACCAACGTTGCCAGGCTTATGATTTTAAATGCATCATCGTAATTGTAATTATCAGCGAAGATAAAAAACCAAACGAAATGTTTTTTTTTTTTACAGCAAAATAAACTTGAAAAATAGCAAAACAAAGAGCAAAAAAGGGTAAAAAAACTTCTGGGTTTGTATCTTTTTTAAGCTGTATTTACACCACTTGAGGTATCATCTGAGCTTCAAAACTAAGACTCATTTGTATAGTGTAATAACATGTCTGTTTTTATTTGTAAATATTTTTGTCTAATCTCAGCTGAAAATAGAATGTATTCTATGTCTGAACTATTTATCGTCTGAGTTATACCAGCTTAACAGCAAAATAAGTGGCAGCTTGCAAATGCAATGTTTTTGGAATACATATTATTATCCTTATGGTCATTATGGGAATCATCTATGTCATTTTTTAACATAACATTACTTTTTAAAGCGGTCTCAATAATTTGCTACTTAAAACAATTTTGTTTTTATTTTGCCTTGTTAAAGAGTGTTACTTACATTCGTGTTTAAAAATTTTTGGAATTCTTTGACAAAGACAATAAAAAAACTAATATTTCTGGACTATTGAGGTTAAAATAAATAGCAATGTTTAGACTACAGAGTCCATAATAAGAAAAAATGAAGTGTCCGCATTCCCACGTTTTCCGGATTTGCAGCAAACTACCACGGAAACCAAGGCTTTGAACTTAATTATCTCTTATTTGCTTCTGAATCCCCTTTAACGCCTTTCTTCTGATTGATTTCAAAAAAATAACAATTGAATTAATTTAAAATATACAGTGCACTCGCAATATTGGTATCCATCCAAAAAACTTTATCCAAATTTTAATTATGTGGAATGTTTCTTGAAACTCAATAAACAATAAAAGGTTCTGAGTTAATTACTTGATCAACTCACTACAAAATATATTTTTTCTTATTTGAGAGAAAAACATAAATAACAAATGTTGTTTTCAATAATGTTAACAACTTGCAAACGTTTAAATTACCATTTATAATCAGTTCGCGTTATAGCAAGCTTACTGCATTAACCTTTGTAGGTAATTAAGTTGTATAACTACTATTATTAAATGTTTTTTTTCATTCTACACAAACAATTTTTTTTAATATTAATTTTCCTTACACTATGTACATTAGGGTCGCACTCTTTTGGCAAAATGTTGAATTTCAAGAACTGCGCCTCCTATTATCTTAGACTTGATTTAAGTATTACATGGCCAAAATTTGAGCCAAATCCGATAATTCAACCCGCGCTTCACGGGGGTTAAATGATCAACTTTATCAGTCGTGGCTTAAAAGGGTGACAACTATTTTGCATAATTTTTAAAACTGACCTAAGTATTTTATGTAAAAAATTTGAGCCAAAT